>JZKD02S2237560.1:87049-97568 GCA_000966675.3 Picea glauca | reverse complement strand
TCTGTAGGGTCTCTGCTTGACTGGCCTTGCATATGGTTTTAAGGGGATCTTAATTTCTCCCATGGGCCCCTTAATTCCCTTCATGTCTGTGAACTTCGTTGGAAACAAGTCCTGGTATTCATGCAGTAATTTTGTAATCTTATCAACAGTGGCATCATCCCAATCATCTCCAACGTTTTCAAGCTTAGGTGTTTTCTCTGTCCCAATATTAACTTTCTTCATTTTGATTGGTTTTCCAATGAAAGGCAGTTCAACTCCTGGTCCTTCTATGTCTCTATGTCCTTCAGTTTCTACGTTGTTCACATTCCTAGGATCATCGTCTTCATCAACATTAATATTGTAACAACCTTGCAATTTTTGAAGAGGTGCAGTCCATTCATCCTCTTCTTGCTCCAAAGGGATGTTAGGTGCCTCCTCAAATACTTTTTGTCTTACAAATTGTAAAACCTGATCTACTGTGGGGTGATGACATTCAAATAGAAATGCAGCTACAAATTTCTGAATCATACCATGCCAATCTGCAATGGTGAGGTGCAGTTCTACTTGAAGATACCAATTGATAGGCATTGTGTCCAAAGTATTAATGAATTTATGCACCCATTTTTCTTGAGGAATGTTGCTCCAGGCCTCCTCACAACTTCACACATGGTCCTTCAGACAAATTTGACCTGTGTATCGAACTTTGCACCCTTCAACTTGGTCTAAAAATCATATTGTCATCAAAGTGTGATATTGCACCCACTCCACGATGGTCTTTTTGTGTGCCCCCCACCATATTGATGGTGCTTCTTTCAAGGATTCATCCAGTGCCAATAGTCATTGTTGTACTGGTACAATTTCTTCAAATTCAAATAATAAAGTTGCTAAATGATTTAAACCATCAAATGTCAGCAGATTACTTACTTATGTGCCAATCCAACGAACTTCCCTGATCAATATAACACACCTCCACGCAGAAACTTCATACATTTTTTTCTACCAATTCTCTAGTGCTTCTTACGAATCTGATGAGCATGAGTTGTGACTTTGCCAGCTTAAATTCCCATATGTTGTAGGATTAATGTAATATTGTTGTCTTGTTGTCAATTTATATATATTCTCTAGATCGTATGCATGGTCTTCTTCTCTAATGGGTTCTATGTATCTGCAACCTTCATTAGGATCCAAAGGTGCAATGACCCTAAGGCCATCACCTTCAAATTTCATTCTTCTTTTCTTTAAGTCAACAACAGTGTAATTTTTTAAATCCCAATAAATTCTTAACAATGCAGGATAAGGACAACTATCATCAACTATTTCAATCACCTCAAAGTTCGCAAACTTTATTACCTCGTTGATGTCCACAGGGACATGATCCAGTCTTCCAAAGGGGATTACTACCTGTTGATTATCCATATTGAGCTTGATAGGGGAGTAAATCAACTTAGGTTTCCCCATCAGTGCCCAGGTTTGCTTCATCTTAACATTGGCTTCTGACCCTAAGTCAAGGACCATATAATCTATGGCATATTCCCCAATCTGAGCACTAAGGTGTAGTTCCTTGTTTGTTCTTCTCTTCCTGGATACTTGGTCTACTACTCTATTTAGCAGAGGATCTACCTTCCCTAGCTCATATTGTCTGATCAAGTGTTGTAGATCTTGCATAACTCTTTCATCCTTAATCAAATCAATGAACATATATAAGAAGCTGACAAGATTGCTTACCTATTTTCCCTCTCTAGGTGTAGCTGACTGATTGAATTCTAGAGGCATTCCACATTCTCTTACTTATGGTTGTGTATTTGATGAAGAAGCCTGATCTCTACCAAATTCTCTTCTTGCCTCTTCAAATGTCTTCTTTTCTTTCCTTGGATCAAACACTTGTGTCTTCTCTGTATCTCTCCTAACCATTTATCCCTCTGTAGTCTTTTATGGGGTCACCCTGTCTTCTCCTATAACATCACCTACTCTAGTGATAACAATAACTCTCGAATCCTCTCCATGAGGTTCTACTGATATTAGTTGTACTTGATGGTTTCCTCCTCATCTCTCCTGAAGTTTGGCTAACAACATGGGACAATAATCAATAACATGTTCAAATGAGTTGTAGTAGTTGCAAGTGGTAGAAGGGTTATGACAGTCCCTTGCCAAGTGACCTAGTTAGGCGTAGTTCTAACAAATGATCTGACCTCAACCTCGACCCAGGCCTCATCCTCGTCCTCTTCCTCTGAATCCACCATGAGGGTTGAATTTTCCTCTTCCTAGAGAATTAAACTGTGTAGTATTTCCTTCCTGTTGTACTTCACCTTGAATTCTATATGTATCCCTTTATCTTTCATGCAAGAGGTCATAATCCCTACATTCCTTCTCATCATGCCCCACATATTTACAAAATGTGTAGTAAAGATTGGTAGGTGTCTGGACATATTTTTTCATGTAATAACATTCACCAGAGCGATGTTTATTTCTACATACCTCGCACCATGGTAGAGTAACCTAATTCAAAGGGATCAAAGCTCCAGAGGCCAAGTATTCATTAAAAAGGGGACAGTGCTCCTTGTCATATCCCTTTGACTTGCATATGATACATCAGATGTCTTATCTTTTATCTTTTCCCTTATCTTTCTTCATATCTTTGACCTGCAGAGATAAGCTTGTTAACTGACTCAAAATTTGACTCATACCTGAGTTGGATTCTCCCATAGGGGTTGATTCTAGTTTCATGGCGATCTATCGTGCCTTGGCCTGTGAAGAAACCTTCTATTACATAAGAGGAACTCTGATGCGTGGTAAGAGAGAAAAAATGAACCATTCCTTGTTCTGCTCATCTGGGATATGAAAACTCAAATGGCCTGTCAAGGTCTTAAACCTCTGATCAAACTCCCAAACAGATTCAGATACTCTCTTCTTGATTTGTTTCAGTTTTGTAATGCACTATGACTCTGACTTGGGTTTCTTGAATTATTCACTCAATGCAGTCTTGATATCATTCAGTGGTTTAGGTTGTGAAACTCCTTTAACAAAATTCATGTACCAGCTTAGTGCACGGTCTCTCAAGGCAGTACTAAACTGATCTCTCTTAACAGCTTCATCATTGACTTGCTTAATACTCCATACGGCTTCGCATAAGAACCAGTGTTGATCATGATCTTTGGATCCATATCCTCTAAATATAGGTAGCCTCATTTCATCTGCCATATATCTTCCTAGGTTTCTTGACTAAGTATGTATTGAACTGCTAGTGATAGTGCTCTGGGTGCTCTGGTAACTCTAACTACTCTAGTTACTTGATGTTGTTGAAACAACAAGAGGAGTAATAGTACTTACTTCGAAAATCATCACAGTTCCTGAAGTCTCTGGTTGATCTTGGTGAGGTTCTTCAGTCTTCCCTTCCTCTACCCTATTAGACTCTAAATGTTCTTCGTCTATTAGTTTTTCTTCTTCTCCGTTGTATATCCCTCATCTTTGTAACTCTGATTAAACAGGTTCGCAAGAGGAACTTCTCTAAATGCTCTTCCATTGCGTGTGTGTCCTGCCTCTGTGTCATTGTTGTTGTCTGGGTTTTTTAACATTAGATTTTCAATCTAACCGATTATTGTATCTTCAATATGTTCTTCTCATGCAATACCATCTTGATCTTCAACTTCAAAAAGTGTAAATTTTTTCCTCTAGGTTCCTTAAAGAAATATCTCTCTGGTTGGCTATATGAATATACTCTGTCAATAGAAAACATGGTAATGTACCCTCCAATGGTGCTATCAAACCATTGATCTACTACTCTTGACATGGTGTTATCAACTCTCTTAACCTTCTTGATCATCACCGATGTCCAAACCACAGGTGGTCTAGATCTAATTTCAAGTTGGGTATCTGCTAATCTGGCTAACCACTTGTATATCTCCTTATGAATTCCTCCAAAGAAAATATCATGTATATCAGTAAAGATATACCTTCCCAACCACTCCTCTGTGATAATATTAGGGTTCTTGTTGTAGGCTTCAACGAAGTCCCTCTCTTGTTATTCTATCCACTTTTGAATTTTTGTCTTCAATGAAAACCACCTTGACATTCCCTCAAGAAGATCCTGATCCTAGCAATGGAACCATTTGTTGGCAGAGGGGAAGACCCAGGGTTCAAATCTAACAACACACCAACAAGCCCTAAATATTGTCCCTTTTAGCAACACCTGCGAGGCACATGCAGTGTCACCTGAAGTATCAATAGGGGATTGCAGGAAATAGGTATCTACAATGAGAGGAAATGAAAAGTGGATCCAAGGCAACAACACACCGCAATCTAGTTATTCTTTACTAACTTAAGCCTACTTTGCACAATTATATCTCAGATATAGAACAATAATGAAATAACGGAATAACAGAAAGCAAAGAACACAACATCAACCACAGAGAACAACAAGATATACATGGTTCACCCTCTCCCTAGGGATATGTCTACAGAATTTTGTTTCTTGATATATTAAGATGAAAACATACAGTTCTATCTACGCACTTAGCTGCATATCTCCTTCTCTCCTTCTCTATCTTTCCCTCCCCTCCCTGCACACCCATCTACAGGGTTGACCTTCGCACCCAGCTGAAGATCTTACAATACAGACTCTCTACAATAGCCTGCTTCTCTCTCTCTCTCGCAACAACAATGAGTGATCATTAACCACGCTATTACAAATCAACTATTGACCAACCCTCTCAACTCTCCTTGACCTTTATTTATACATTTTTTGACCAACGTCTAGGTGTCAAAACCCTAGATCCACTTGACACGTACTTTCAGGGCTTCACTAGCCTATCTTTCCTTCTTTCCCGCGAGGTGCTCCAAATCATCCGTCTATGGATTTTTCCACTTGTTGAGTTTTCCACGATCCATATTCCTTGCTTATATTTCTTCCTCAATCTTCTCATTCAATGACTCTATTTCCCTTACTTCCTCCTTATTTTCCTCTTCTTTTACCACTTCGAGCCAATCTCAGAAAATGTGCCTTTCGTGAAGTTTGTACTTCTCCTTTCTTCCTTAATATTCACTTTATTCCATACCTAAGGGATAATAGAGCTTCAATATCAATGGAAAACCATTGAGAATTGAAGTGGAGGACATTTACTTTCTGACTGGTCTATCACGTCGGGGGGAGGTTGTGAACCTCAAGTCATGGGGAGAAGGTAGCAAGATGAAGATAGAATAATATATCGACGCCCATTGTGTAGCAGGGACTACTAAGGTATGGAATCAAGTCCCTATCCAGGAAATAAACAACCTCAGTCTCAAGATCATTGTCCTAGTATTCACCAGGATCACAAGTTCGGCCTCGTTGCACCAGGCCTCGAGGCCGCTCATGTTCTATGTATTGCATTATGCGAGACCCACAGTGTATGACTAGTGTACCTCACTACTGGCCAATATGAAGAGCTAGTTGACAAAGTGTAAATAGGGGAGTAAAATAAATTTTGGGTTTACCTCCATCTTGTGCAGTTTCTTTTTCAAGCGAGTTCCAAGTTTGGGACCTAGAGTTGATTTCTCCCAAGAGGACCTCACAATCCATCCATGGCATGGTGGACCAAAGTGATGAGGCGACACAGAGGAGGTAGGGTGCCGACACCCTACAAAAAGCACTTTTTCTACTGGTGGTGGCGATAGGTCATCGCTCTAGATGAGTATCCCTATGAGGGGAATCATGGGATTGACTTTCAGAGGATATCCATACATGCCACTTCCACTAGGGGCCTCTTATGGTGACATAGGTATGTCAAAATGTTTTTACATATTTCATTTTTTTGTATTTTTGTATAATTAGGACAAAAATATTTTTGGATGGTGCTTAAGTATTGACTAGACTTTGTGTGTTGCATTCGTGGTTCTGTGACGGCTAGAGGGTTTCCATGGACATCGATGGAGGAACCAGGGAGATGAGGTGGTGAGAGGAGAGGTTGAGAGGGTCCTACAAAATGTGCAGGGAAACATGTCACGTTTGACTCACAGGATACCCATGGTTCAAGTAGAGGATCTTCCTGAAGCCATGTAGTGACAAGTGATTTGTGTACCCAGAGCATGGGTATGAATATTTCGATGTCTCACAAACATCATGGTTTTCTACCATGACACACATATGATGCCACAGGCATAGATGTCGTGGGATATTGTAATACTGACTGTATATGTATATTGAGGGTGTTAGCCCCATTTTGTACTATAAACGCTAAACGCCATTTTTTTTGAAATATATAAAAAAGGATCTTTGACTTTAATTATATTTTACAATGTGTACATTGATTAAATGTTTTATTTGCTTTTTAATTATGTGAAAAATGCCAATCTAAAAAGAATTTATCATAAGCATCGGATACATGATTAGAATTCCTAGGAATATGATAATATGTAATAAAATCAATTTTTTGTTCTAAAAGATGTACCCGTAGAAATCATCGGAGTAAACTAGGATCACGCACGCAATAACAACCATTCAATTGGCGTACTACTAACTGGGAATCTAGGTGAACTTCTGATGAACGAATGGCATGTGAGATAGCATCGCGTAAAAAATTTATAACTACACTATATTCAGCCACATTATTCATGGATGGCCCTAGGCATATGCCACCTGAAGACACCAGTAGACCCTCGGGTGAGTAAACTACCCAAGCGGTGGAATCCAAGTTCCGTGTGTGACGAATGGCCCTGTCTGCGAATCCTAAGTAAAATGACGACTCCATTGACATCTGTCAACCAAGTGAAAACTCGATAATAAAGATGAAGATGAAAAATAAAAGAGATATATACACTAAATTACATTAGTATACAAAGATTTCCTCCCAAGCCTGGGGCTCAAGCGTAATATCTTTTTAAGTAGAACCCATTTCTGGGCTTGGCCAACTTATTCCCTTCATAATATTGTAACTCACAGGCTCCTTTTTCTAGCACACGTCGCATGATATAAGGATCATGCCACATGGGTTTAAACTTGCCTGCCCCTCAACGGTTATTTGGCTTGATCATACAAGGGGACCAAGTCACCCTCAGCATACAACTGAGGACAGACAGACTTATCATACTGGAACTTGACACATCATTTGTTCACCTTGATAGCCATAGAGGCATATCAACGTTGATTGTCAAGGCTCTCTAGGTGTACAAGGCGTCGCTCGAGATCAGAAGTGTCAGGTAGGAGTGCAACTGCCAACTTAAGAGAAGGGATTTATCATTCAATAGGTAAAATTGACTACACACCATGTACTAACTGGAAAGGGGAAAATACCGTGGCAATCTTGATCGAGGTTCGGTATGCCCAGAGTGCAGGATATAGCATGATGTTCCAGTCAGATTTACTCTGAATGACATTTTTTTGCAAAATGGTCTTGAGAGACTTGTTGACAGCCTCTACTTTCCCATTTTCCTAGGGATAATAAGGAGAAGAATGACCATGTTTAAACCCCATCTTAGCTGCTAGTTATTCCATCATCTCATTTTGAAAGTGACCTCCATGATCAGTGACAATCTCACTCAGGATACCAAACCAGGTGATAATCTGATTGAGTACAAAGAAGGTTGTAGTCTTCCCATCGAACTTAATTGTAGGCATGGCCTCGACCCACTTATTAATGTAGTCGACAGCCACAATAATGTGTTGATGCCCCCCAGCCGAAGTTGGGTTGCAATCGACGAAGTCCACACCCCACTTAGTGAAGGGACCGACGGTAATGACTATATGAAGAGGGGTTGTATGTGAGCACATTTTTAGATTGAACACCTAGCAGGGGTGACACATCAAACCTCTTTGATACAATCCTTACAGATAGTAGGACAGAAATAACCGACTCGCAAAAATTTTTGGGCTGTCGCGAGCCCAGATAGATGGCCACCATAAGCCCCACTATGACAATCATTCAGAACAGACTCATCTTATCTGTGAGTTAAAAAACAATGCAAGATATCGTCAATTCCTCGACGATACAAAGTGTCACCGAAAATAGTATATTTCTTAGATTGGTATCTTATACGTCGTCGGTCATCTCGTAAGAGATGCTGAGGGAACTTCAAGGTCTGAATATAGAGAACAATGTCTCCATACTAGGGGTCAGATGATGAGACAATAAAAATGTGTTCATCCACAAATGAATCAACATGGATGATGTCCTCGTCTAATCATGGAAAATCGGATATTAACTCCACAAAGACTAGGTATTTCTTGGATTTCGTAGAAGTGAAATCGAGATCAAACTCTTGTAAAATGAAAATCCATTTATTATATTTTCCCCCTATGATACGTTGGGTAAGGACGTATTGAAATGGATTGACATCAACAACCATCATAGTCTTACAAAGTAATATATAATGACGCAAACGTTGGACTACATGAACGGCAGCCAAAGCTAGCTTTTCAACGTGAGTATAATTAAGTTCAAGACCGAGCAAAGTTTGACTAAGATAGTAAATGATGTGCTCATGGAAATCATCATCCTCCTGAACCATAACCATACCAATTGTATGCTTGGACGCAGTGATATAAATCAGTTAATATCTATTGTATTCGGGAGGCTTCAGTAGAGGCACCGACATTAAAAATTTCTTCAAAGAATCAAAGGACTCCTGGGCTTGCTCATCCCAGATAAAAGGGGTGTCCTTATTCAAAAGACACACAAAACATTTAGTGATAGTGGCATAGTTCACTATAAACCTACAAAGAAAATTAGATTTCCCCTGTAGACCCTGAAATTGTCTAATCATGCATGGGGGAGGCAACCAAAGTATTGCCTCAACCTTAAGTGCATCCACCATGATCCCATTCTTAGAAACTAGAAAACCTAAAAGACAACCAGACTTAATGAAAAAGATGAATTTGTGAGGGTTCAACCGGATTCTATAGTAACGACATCTTTCAAAAAAAATCTGAAGGTGGGTAACGTGATCCTCTCTCTTGTGAGAGTGGGCAGCAAGCTCATCAAGGTAAGCTTCGACTATGTGCTTAAGATCGTGAAAATTGAAATTCATGGCATGCTGAAAGGTTGCTCCGGTATTTTTAAGGCCGAAAGGAATTTTATGGTATGAAAAATTACCCCAAGGTCAAATAAATGTAATTTTTTGTTGATCCTCGGGTTTTATTTGATTGATCATATCCTAAAAATTTGTACATCAAAGAAATTACTTCGCTTCCTACACACTCGTCGAGAATCTGATCGATAAAAGGTGTGGTAAAGTTGTCTTTCAGTTAGGCCTTGTTCAAGTCACAAAAATCCATACATACATGAATGGTTCCTTACTTCTTATCTACAAGAACAATGTTGGATACCCATTTGGTCAAGGGAACCGGGTAGATGAAGCCAGCATTAAGTAGCTTCTCCACCTCTGCCTTAATAGCAGGGGCCTTTCGAGGATTGACAACTCTAAGACGTTTCCAAACAGGTTTAGCATCTAGATAAGTTCTAATCTCATGTTCGAAAATACAAGGGTTGAAACCTAGCATCTCTTCATAGGACCAAGCAAATACGTCTCAGAATTCCTTGAAGAGTTCGGTGTAGATCAGGATTTCTTCTGGCGAACAATCTGCACCGATATTTACATTTTCAACCTTGCCAGGGATACGATAGATGTCGATCTGGATAGTAGGAGAAATATGTGTCATGTTTCCTTCAGCATAAATGTCATGTGTATCAAGTGGAGCTATGGCGTGACCGACTATCTCACTCAAAGTAGATCAAAATTTGTCTTCTTCGATTCTTTCAAGCTCTGGGAGAAAATAAGAGCGATGATTCATATCATCCCAAGGTTTGTCGGAACCATTCATGGATTCGATGATGGATTTGTTCGAAGGAAAATTCCCATCGAGGAAATAATGTAAATAAGACAACAAGGTGGCCTACATGGGCCTAGACATGATATCCTCCTTGTTCGTCGGTGAGGGAACAAGATCGGGATCGAAAAAAGAGTCAAGAACAACTTGATACACAATCTATGTTGTTGATAGTGGCATGGCCATCCCAACATGTGACTGGCCTTCACAAGACGAAGTCGGGGAAGGTAGGGTCCATGGATCATTAAAATAAGGCGTGCAAAAAGGAATGGACCTCCTAGTCACGATGGGCCTACTATACATGGAATAAACGTGATGGCTCTGTGCCGAAAAGTCTAAAGTACCCATAAGGGAAGCATACATTATGACACCGATATTCTCAGTTGTCGGCTGAGAATTGTCGATCACAAGGATCGACTATCCAAGAGATGCATTAGGACTAGAGTATGCAAAGGATAATTGATCGATCATCACAATATTCCCTTCATGAGGAAAACAAAGAGTATGGAAGACGGATGACATGATGAGGATCATAGCATAAGTCCAATTGTGACCTAGTAACAGGTTATAATCAAGAGGCATATCAACTACCTTTACTTCCACCTCTACCGTCTTCCCACCTAAATGGAACGGTGTTAAGGTCCTAACCCGCACATAGGTAGATCAATGTATTCGGATGTAATAAAGGTCAATATTAATAAGACCTTTCAATAAAATAGAATAAGGCGGATGTAAGAAGACCTA
>JZKD02S2237560.1:72434-82853 GCA_000966675.3 Picea glauca | reverse complement strand
CCGCACATAGGTAGATCAATGTATTCGGATGTAATAAAGGTCAATATTAATAATACCTTTCAATAAAATAGAATAAGGTGGATGTAAGAAGACCTAATAGAAGCTTCTGCTTCTATAAGGATCTTCCTCTAGATGCTTCTCTTAATAGACATATTTAGTATAAATAAGAGTCTAGGGTATGAAAACCCTAGCTTGGAGATTATTGTAACAGAGCATTGCTCGACTGGAGTTTGCCCCCTCGAAGAGGCCTATGAACATTGCTATCTGATTCAAAGTGCTATTTATGTTGCTATTTCGTATATCATTTCTGTGTATTGTGAAGATTATGCTGGATATTTTACTGTTATTCTGTCATTTCTAGCATCCCATTTATGTTCTGCATATT
Source organism: Picea glauca (assembly GCA_000966675.3). Taxonomy (NCBI): domain Eukaryota; kingdom Viridiplantae; phylum Streptophyta; class Pinopsida; order Pinales; family Pinaceae; genus Picea; species Picea glauca. The sequence goes on along the minus strand of JZKD02S2237560.1, from coordinate 82,468 downwards.
TGATATATTTGGTATCTTGCAACTGGAAAGGCAGGGAGAATACCATGAGGGTGGAAGGAATGACTGTCGAAAATAGTCAACATGTACGATGACTTAGAAAGTGTTGGAGAATAGAGATATTTCCAACAAACCAGGGAAATCACACACGTAGCAGTGCCTTCATCAACAATCGCACGTTTGATGGAATAATTTGAATACTCCACATGGTAAGTCAAGTGAGGCTTAACATTTTTGATGTCAATCTTGATAATATTTGAGTGACTGGGTTCTAAAGCTCCTAGAGTAGAGAGTACGACATTCCTCTATGAAGGAAACATCTAGAGTACCTCCAAAGCCGACATCACACAAGGGGTTTGGCCTAGGTCCTCAACAATAGAGTAGTTATGGGTGGCTCTAGAATTTGGATTATGGGTAGAGCGCTTAAGTAATCCTTTCAGAATATGAGGCGGTGGCTCTGGTTTCTCAATCTGTAAGGTCGTCTCCAGAGGAGGAGAAAATTATAGACCAGGATTAGTTTGTTTAGAACTATAGTCTCGAGATCGAGTGGCTACATCAATTTTCACATCGACCATATTGATACATAAACGGTCTCCATCTTGTGACTATTGGTTTTGACCTCCACCAACCACATTTATGGATTTTGAGGAGATCGAGGCTAAGTGTTGATTATGTGGGAATGGATTCGTCAGCACAGTGGGTGATTGAGCTAAAATCCTCGTAGCTTCTGCAAGTTTCGGGCACAAATGGGTAAGGTGATCATCTGTGCAAAGATTATAGGAAAACTTCACCTTACATTTTTCTCGTTTTCCCTCTCCAAAATTACTACCTATCTTCTCATTAGTGTCCTTGGGTTTATTACTATTTTCCCCAACCTTACGGTTATTATGCCCTTTCTTCTTATTCCCTCCTGGTTGTTGGTTACCATTTGGGTTGGCTAACAATTTCACTTAGTGTACATCCACCGACTGAGTGGAATTGGAAGACACAGATGAGGTTGGTCCTCCTACAGACTGGCTTAAAGAAAACTCTTTCAACTGGTCAGTCACCAAGTCTGTGGACTTTACATTGGTAGAACCTATGATGCCATCACATGAGGTTTGGGCTTTTTTCTAGGGTCGTAAGTATATCACAGTGCGTCAGGAAGGAGGTGGTATAACATCCCAGACTGAGCATATATCAAATCTAACTGATGGTCCCTAGAGATAGATTCTTCCTTAGTGGTAACCCCAGAAGTAGGAATGTCCTTCGAGATAGGAGCATGCAAAGACTTAAGAAACCATTCTAAAAGAAATACCATGGGTATATGGGTCTTAATCAACCTTTTCCATCTACGCCACTCATGGATATGGTCCGAGATATGAGTGGTGGTATCCTAGCGTAAAGTTGACAACAATTCTAAACCAGCATCATAATGAATGGGAAACTGGAAGTGGTTAAGAAATACCATCACCAACTGACTAAAAGTCCCATATGCCCCCCTAGGTAGCTCAATATACCATTTCACAGAAAATCCATTAAGGGTGCGTTGAAATAATATCAAACAAATAGAATCGTCATTAAGGGAGTTTGATGAGCACCAAAGGTGAAAGGTAGTGACGTGATCACCAGGATCCTCTCCATTCTTACCCTCGAACTTCGGGTTGTCCAAAGAAATTTTGGTGGGGATCGGGGGCCATGTAGGATTGTGACTCACAGGGTCATTCATTAACTTATCCAAATCTAGTAGATTAAGCATGGCCAGAAATGAGAGAGGGGGTTGTGACATCTGGCCCCAACCTCCCTGGAAATATTGTGCTTACATATTTGTAGGCCGTCCAGGGTTCTGGTAAACATCATGTCTATGTTCAACATTATAAGGCCCTCCTCTAGGATGATTCATATAAGATTGTTTGGGCATCATTCCATCTGGAATGTTCTGTTGAGGGTTATAGAAAGCTCCCCCATCCAGATTAGATCCAGGTTGGGGGTTTCCCAAAGTGTGAAACTAACCTCCTCTGGATTGGAAATCGGAGTATAGAGGCGGATTCGTCAGGTCAAAATTATTGGTTAGAATATGAGCTGAGTAGGTAGGATTGTAGGATGGAACTTGAGTTGAAGCTTGTCTGCCAGGTTGACTATTCCACCTAGAAGTAGGAGGATTGGACCTAGGGTTAAAATTAGGCATATCCCCCAAATTAGGATTCATTTGAGGGATTTGAGATCCACCAAATGAAAAAGGAGTGTAGGGAGGTGTACTTACCCCAAGCCCAATTCTAGCATTAGGTCCAACAGTTGGTATGGAGTTTGAAAACTGTGAGGTGAAGTTAGGCATACCATAATAAAATGGACTAGAAGCCATAGGGATGGACTGAACATTATAGCCTGGTGAGTGCCCAAGAGACCCAAAGGGGTTTGATGCAGTAGCGTGAGAATTAACTATAGGCCATGCCATAGTAATGATAGGTACCTCCAGCACTACGACCATAGAGGTTCTAGGAGTCAAACAGGTGCCATTAACTATAGTGGGTATGGGAGTCGAAGGGATCCTAGAATTGTGAAGACCAGATTCAGTACTCATCCTTGTAGAATCACAAGTCTGAATGGTGGATGTGTGTGTACCACGTATAATAACTCTATGCCTTTTAGAAGGAAATGACATGAAATCCGGTGGTAAATGTAACAAGTGACAAGACCAATGGGGAGGTTGGTCTGACTCCATGATGACTTAAGACTCTAAAGATAAAAAATATATCCTAAGGCCAACTAGTAAGCAAAGAGCACATAAAAAATCAAACGACCAATATGCATTCAAATAGGGTAAAGTGGTTGAGTGGCCTTCCTCTCTAAAGAAGGTATGTCTCACCCAAGAGGGGCCTGAGACTCCCTGCTAAAGATTGGAGCTAACAAAATCAGTTATAAGGGCCCTCGTGGGCTGAAAAACTAGTCGGTCAGATCCCCCCAAAGAGGTAATCCTCCATAAAGGTTGTGTGTTTTCTGACCCTTATCTGACCCAGGGTACCTACACAATAACCCCTGCAAGTAACCTATGAGACACCTAAGTCAAGCAACTAATAAACCACTGTATAACCGATGCACAGAAGAGCAGTCGTAAGTTAGGTCCACCGTATGGGTAGGGTAGCAAAGCCCAAAACTCGAAAGAACCACCTCTCACGGAGGTAAAGGCACTAACAATATCCACAAATATGAATAGATCCCCAAAAATATCTCTGACTCTAGGAAGGTGTCAATAGGATATCCCTTCAACCAACTTTGCACGACCTCGTTATTAACTCTGGTGTGAGCAGAGCCTCCTGATATTATCAATTATACAATGGATTTATCCACTCCCTGAATCAAACATATATGTTGATTTAATTTCCTTGGATAAGTTTACTCACAGAATCTTATTCCAAGGCACTAAATCCTAGGCTAGTTTGTGCACCGTAGAAAATAAAATCGTTACTAATAAATTTTAAATTATAGTGTTGATTTTATGTCCATGATTACTCAAAAAAGTATGGTGATGAAACTCATGGTGTTATGACTCTGCAAGAAAAGTAAATATGAAAATAATGCAAAGTCCTAACTTTAACTTTTAATGTATGATATGCTCCTAAAAGCGATGCAATTTTCAAATTCAACTCTGCAATTCATAAGTAAAATTCAATCTTTCATTGTATGCACTAAGCTAATGATAAAAACTCAAAAGACAAAAATGCCAAGCAATGCAAAATGCCTATTTTTTTTTATTTTCAATATATCGAAACTAAAAATGCATGGACTAAAAAGTGACTTGATATATACCCCTACTGTGTATAAAAAAGAGATAACTCAAGGAGTATATCAAGCAACGAAACACCCAGCCCAATGTATAAGGACAATAAAAATGAAAAGATGAAGAGAAAAAATTCGCCCAAAAATTCAACCAAAAGAGGGTTTCCTGTCATCCCACATGCACTCAACAGGCACTACAGGGACCTAAGAAGGCTCAGCAAGCATCAAATCCCACCCAAAAAACACCATACCAAGCAAACAGACAAGGAAAAAGGGTCTACTTGATTGTTTGGGAAAACATAACATATATACGCATCTTGCAGTGAGACATCCTGTGTGTATACACGAATGTCAAGGAAAAAGGCACGTATATTCTTTGAAACAAGGCCAAGCAAGGGAGAAAAGATGAAAACTTAGACCCAGAGTGAACAGGAGTTGTCAAGAAATGATATGAAAAGAACCACAATAGAAACAAGAGCAATCTAAGGAGAAAAGTACTTCAAACCCTAAGAAAGAAGATTCTTCCCCAGTGGATTCACCAATTCTGTTACGAGGAAAATCTCTCTATGGATAAGGTGAACCACAACAGACAAGGATGACTGTAGAAATTGACTCAATTCCATCATATGATATATAAACTAATGTTCAAGAGAGATAAGAAAGAGGCCTACCTTGTCCAAACGTTTGATGATGTCCATTGTTGAGCACTTCGACCCAAAACTTTATACCTGCAACAAGTTCTCAACGAACAAGCAGAGCAAGCATATAGTGATAATATAAAAGGTTAGCACATTAGATAGCATAATCCATTAATATACAAAACAAACATGCCCATGGATAATAATTCATATATTTTTACGATATCAATTGGATGGGAAAGGAGTATTTATATTAATAAATGATTAGCATAAGTGAAAATATTACAGACTTTCGTGTCGGCATGGTTCAGAACCAAGAAATCGAGTTCCTTCCAACTAGGCCTCCACCACTTCAATCTTCCACCAGAGGCAAGCTCATGTAAGGGAGACAAAGAGGTTCTCCATCAATAAGGGAAGAGATTGGGGGATAAAAACTATGTTCAGACTTAAAGGACAAAGGGATGTAGACTCAATATGAACTAAATACTAAATCCAGCTTACCCACTTTCTTGCTCTCTTCTAGATCCGGCTGACTAACTATTCCCTTTCTAAGGCGAGTAGGAGAATCAAGACTCCGAGAGATGGAATACATCGCTAGCATCCGGCCCATGAACTACCTATGAACTCCTCAAGAGTAACTTTTCTCTCAAAGTTGAATTCTCTCCTCTTTTCCATAGCTCGAAATTGGCTTCTTTATAGCCTTCAAAATGAAAATGAAGGGCCGAGTCAGAATGTTTCTAGTATATGGAAGGCCAAGGATCATAGATCTCCTATCATGACATGGGAACCCGACATTTAATTTTTATTTTCTGGCACAAATCCCGATGTACGTGGGTTGTAGTGGAGCAGCCAACATATACGCTTGTTGTATAGCTTGCAAGGTGTGTACAAGTGGAAAAATATTTATTTTTGTCTCTAGATTTATCAATCAGGGAAAGTAAGTCTGCATGGGGGAATGGAACAAGGTCCTCTCTGCAATATTACATAGGGTGAGGCAAATCTTTCTCTAACAGGTTTGATAACGATAGATGAAAATTCTGATGGTGAGCATACTCTGAAAAGAGGCAAGGACATATGTAAGAAGTGTCGATGACTCGTAGGCATTGATGGCCTAACAAATTCATAGGTCTTCGGCTGGTATAAAACAACTGCAATAGTCACATAGTAAGACCCACCATAACATGAAATTTTGCTGAAGTCGAATGTTATGGGGGTCAACGAAATCAGAGGGCAATGATGGTTCTCTCTATGTCATCTGAGACTCCTCATTGTAAAGGTAATGAGAGTCAATATATTGTCACCCTTCTGGAAACTATGTTGATGTTGATAGAAAGGGAGATGTGACTCCAAGAAGCAAAGGCTTCAAGAAATCCATGGAGATAAAATCAAGAATTGATAGGGAACATGAACGAATTCAAGATGCAGTGAGATTCAAGACTGCCCTTGGTTGGGGGTATGTATGAAGGATGAGTGGCAACAACCGAAAATTGTATCTAGTGTTAGGGGGACGACTAGATATGGGGATAAATTGTGCCAGAGGCTTGACAAAGTGGACAAACTCAGAGATCATGGGTACATGGACTTTGGGATACTCGGGGTTTATGAACAATGTCAAAATGAGAAAAGGAGAGTGGATGACCCAACCAAGGGTGACATGGGTTGTGCTGCTAGGAAAAGAAGGTCATCAAGGGTGACGAAAAAAATCTAAGTAAATGCAGGAAACAAAGGCTTTTTACAATTACCAAATAAATAAAGAATAATTTGGGATGAGTGTACAGATACAGAAATGGGTTCCCCAGTGCGAGATGTCTTGGACTGTGAGGGCACAAGTTGCGTGGAGAACTGGTGGAGGGTGGGGGCCCTATGGGTGGGTTTTTGTATGAGGTAAATGAATGGAGGGAAATTCACAGATGGGAGAACTGATTGTGGATGAAATAGAGGTTTAATGATACTGTGGAGGTGCAGTTAAATAGAACCAAGATGAGATAACCTCGGAGTCCATTTGGGAAAGCTAGCAATATGATGAGAAGGAGTATGTGTCTTATTCTCAGAAATGCGTAAGACTATCGAGACTCCCATCCCTAGGGGGTGAAAGAAGGATGAGTGTCAAAGTACCAAGGGGAAATATGAATGGGACAACTCATGTGGGGGAGAGTGTTATCGGGTGACAGTACCAAAATGCATCATAGGTGATGGTATTACAGAGATGGATGTAGGGACCCTAAAGGTGAACGTCGAAGGGTGTGACTGGGAGATGAAATTGGTATTCAGATGGAATCATTGCATTCTAGTGTCGAACATATACCTGAAGGGGTTACGCTGCTTATGATGACCAAGTACCTTCACACATTAAAACCAAATACCCAACGTGAACAATATATGATGATAAAGAACATATAGCAGTTATTTGATCATTTTGAACATGAGCATTCATACCTAGACTGGATGTAGAAGAGCAAGTGGCGCCCATGCTTTGTTTCCATAGAGTTGGCATTTGTAACATCTCTTTATAGAGTGGATGCAGTCATGAAAGTATGTGGGACAGAAGTATCCTGTGCAAATGATTTTTTCGATGGTGGACATACCTCAGAGGTGGCCACCACAAGCGTCACTATGGAAATCATTCAAGACTCTGTCTGCTACGTCGATTGTCAGACATCGGTGGAGTATGGTGTCGACCCCACGGTGGTAACAGACATCACCGATGAAGAGGTACCACAGGGCCTGATGGCGAATCCTCCGACGATTATCTCAAGAGAGATGAGACCCAAAATTTTGTGTCTAGAGGTATACAAGAAGGTCTCCATACCAGGGTTCATTCAAGGGGATGAAAAAGAGGTGTTCATCGGGAAAATCCATATTGATAGGTGAAGCCTTATCATCTGAGGGAAGCGTCATGATGAGTATGGAGAGAACGAGTTCTTTATTTCTTTTGGGAGTTGATAACTCTAGGTCGTATTCTTGAAGGATGATGATCCATCGGGAAATTTTTCCATTAATCCATCATCAACTAAGAAAGTACTGCATGGAGGTAGAATCTGCTATGAGTTTGGTAGTGTGACGCAGGATATAGTGACACAGTTTTTGAACTATGAGGACAACTGTGAGGGATAGTTTCTCATCATGATTGTATTTCAGGGGTGGTCCTGAAATATTTTTATTGATGTAGTAAATGACATGTTCTTTCCCATCATCCCCTAGTTGGATGAGGACTCCTTCTACTGAAACAGCTAAGGAAAATAAGTAGAGGATGTAATCGCAATCATAGTCTGGAGGACTAATCAAAGGGGCATTGGATACGGGTGCTTTTAAATAATCAAAAGCGGTTTGAGCATGTTCGTCCCACTGAAATAGGATACTATGACACAGTAAGTGGAGGAAACTATGTGCGTGATTGGTGTAATCTAGTACAAAGCATCGTAAAAAGTTGGCTTTGCCTTGTAGGCTCTGTAATTGGCACAAATTCCTAGGTGGTGGAATTTATGTGATAGCTTGGAATTTGAAGGGGTCCACTATCATGTCGTGTTGGCATACAATGAACCTAAGAAGGCATCCTGTGGTGATGCAAAATACACACTTGAGGGGGTTCAAGAGGATATTGTACTGAAGACATCATTGAAATACGATGTGTAAGTCGTATAATGATTAGTTCATTTCTTGGATCAAGCAGTGAGGTCTTCCAAGTAAGCGAGGATGATCCAGGAAAGATCATGGAAAACATAAGTCATGGCCCTTTGAAATGTAGAACCTACATTTTTTAGTCCAAAAGGCATGACACGATAAGAAAAAGTACCCATGGGGAATTAAAAGCAGTTTTATACTGATCTGTTGGATGGATTTGGATTTGATTGTAACCTAAAAACCCATCCATGAAGGACAATGCCTCGTGGTCGGCACATTCATTGATAATTTAGTTGATGAAATGGGTTGGGAAGTTGTCTTTGGGACAAGCATGGTTGATATCGTGAAAGTTGGTGCAGATGCGAGTAGTGCTCTATTTTTTGTTAATGAGGACGGGGTTGGAAACCCATGAGGTATACGCAATGGGGTATATGAACCTTGTGGTGCGTAACTTGTCAATTTCGACTTTGATAGCCACAACTTTGTATGGGTGAAGTGGGTGCTTATTTTTATGGACTGGGGTGACATCTGGCCATGTGTCGATGTGATGTTCGACTATAGAAGGATCGAGCTCGAGCATATTCATATATGACCAGGAAAAAATATCTCGGTATTCCTAAAAGATAGCTTTGTAAGATGTGAGTTACTTAGGGGAGCATGCAACACCAATGGTGATTTCTTCTATGATTCTTTGTTTGATGGAAATGTTGATTTTGACGGTGGGGGAAATATTGGCCATTTTTCCTTCTTCAAAAGCGTCTGGGGCATGGATAGGGTTGTTGAACCAGTCTATATGCCCTGACGGAATAAAATCCTGGGTTTCAATTACCTATATGGAGGCTTGGCTAGGAGCGTCAAAGACTTCCTATGAGAGAAAAATTGCTCGGTGATGGAGCACATTCCATGGGAAATCGGGGGTAGTGAGTTCCTCCAAGATATCTTCGTCGTAGTAGAAAATGCAAGAATACAGGGGATCTGGGGAGGTAACATGGGTGACTGTCATAGTGTGATTGTCCTCAAGTGGTGAATACATAGAGGGGATGTCACAAACTATGTTCGATGTCTCACTTGACATAAACCAAATGCTCAGACACTAAGGGTGATAGACGGTGGTAGGGGGTAATATTTCCTGGGGGAAATGAACCAGAGAATTGGGAGGATTTGGGGGAATATACTCAGACGTTGTATCTATGAACCATGGAGGGGTGGGAAGTGACTCAGGTTCAGGGGAGGTGATGTTGGAAGTATCTAGAGTGGAAAAGACCCTTGGTGAGGTGGTCGGATGTGGTTGAATATGGTTTGAATCAAGACCTCTATATGGCACAATAAAAGGGCAGTGGTACGTGAAATGAGCAAGTGAGTTACAGAGAGTGCAAGGGCATCTCATCCATTTAGGGACTAAGGTAGAGACATAATGGATTTCAGTGACATGGGTACCCAAAAGTGGTGGTGGAGAGGGCTCTTGCTAAAAGGTTTGGTGTACTGGTGTTAGCATCTGATGAAACTGAGTAGAGATGGGAAATGATGAGTGTAATGGCCATATTTTGAACAGATGGAACACGTGAATTTGGTTCGTAGCCCTTTACTTCCTATAGTGTAGGATGCAGTCGTAGTACTGGACGTGCTTGGAGAAGTGAGAAGTGGTGTGGTTTCTCGAGGATTTGGATCAGATTGCGTAAATCAAGAAGAGAAGGACATATATTATTGGGGTGTCCCTATCTTTCGCATAGTGCACAAGGATGTTGAACTCGAGGAGAAAGTGGATTTATTGGCTCTTTTTTCTTCCGCCTACCCCTAGTCATGGAAGTGGTGCTAGCGATTGGGGGTGATGGTGGTGTGGTCAGAGATAGTACTGGAATATGCATCAGGATTCCATCTGACTGAGGGGGAAGAGATGGTTGAGGAACCATCACGAGTGGGTGTAGATACCATACAGAGATAGCAAGAACCATGTTGGGAAGGGTAAGAATTGCGACTCGTTGGAAATCTTGTACTCTCAGTGGGGGGTAAAAGAAGGGGATT
>JZKD02S2237560.1:38786-72324 GCA_000966675.3 Picea glauca | reverse complement strand
TAAGGTAAAATTTCTTCAACTAGTAGGACGTCAAGGTGTGGAGAGGCCTCAGTAGGAGGAATGGTGTCTCTGATGTCAGTTACATTAGAAGATACAACACACACTTGTGTTGAAGGGTTTATAAGAGGTGGTTCTCCATGGTATGCCCCCAAAAAGGATGGGTCTTTGAAAACTCTGGGGCCCATGTCAATGAGTAAATAAGCATCAGAACTAGTGTAGACAAGAGGTAAGATGTTATCGATGTTGGCAGAATGGTTAGGCTCATAATGTGTGATTTGATCGATGATGACAATTTTCCCATTGTGGGGGAACATCATTGTTCAAAACATAGAAGAGGCTACTACCTTCATAGAGTACATGTAGCTACTTCCAAACAAGATATTGTAATAGAGCAGGGCATCGATAACCTCAATGTCGATGAGGATGGTTTTTCCCTCAAGTTCGACGGGGACATTTTGAAACAGCCCTTCAGGGGAGGATGATCGACCATCATAGGATATTAAGGTGATGGCGAATGGTACTAGCTCAGGAGAGCCTAGGTTTTTCCATATAGTTTTGGACATGATGCATGTGGATTCACCTTCATCAATGATACACTGATGAACCATGATGTTCTAAATCTTGAATGGTATCTGGAAAGCTATTAAAGCAGGGAGATGAGGTTCTTCATTACCTAGATCAAATGTGATGAGTCTATTATCAGTTGGGTCAATTACACCCAAGGTGGAAATTCAGGATTTTCATTGAGTTGGACAGGTTTGGAGGACCTCCAATATAGAAATGGCTGCAGGAAACTGCGCCAAGTCATCGAATAGACTATAATTATGTTCTTCCCTATCCTGAGGGTTATTAACATTCTCTCGTAATAGAATGTGAGGGATACAAATGGTAGGTTCAGTGTTAGGGCGTGGAATCATCAAGGGTTGTCCAATTGTAGTTGGAGCTACTTTTGAAGTGGTGGGAGTATATTCAGGGGGCACGTTGTATTGACGACTGTGCATTTGCAAAAGAATTTATTCTTCGCTAGCGAGGAGGATATTGTGATCTACCGGATTTCCAAAGTGGATGGATCATGGGTTTTGATATTGTCCCATTTGTGGTGGGGGAAAGATATATCTCCTTTTGGGTATTCATCACACCTTGGTGTGGGATATGGTTTTGCAACACGGTCGAAGGTGGTTGTTTCAAATATTGTTGTGGGGCCTGCTGAGGGGCAGACAACACTAGAGGACGTGGTGCATTCATTGATTCTTTCATCCATTTGAAGTCGACAATTTGGGGGAAATGGTGAGTATAATGTCCATGATCATTGCAAAGAGCGCAAGGGAAGTTCATATGGAGGTTGTTGTTTTCATTCCTCCCTTGGAAATTTTTTCTATTTTCCCCTTGGGGGTTCTGGTTACCTTGGTTCTGGTTGCCCCCAACAGATTGGTTTTGTTGGGGATTATTTTCGCTTGGTCCCGGGTTATTATTGTTTTGTTTTTTTCCTTTCTTCTTGGAATTATTCAATTGATGGGCCGAATTTTTCGTATTCAATTGTTCAAAAGTATGAAGTTGTTGAATGGGAGAGCACTGAACAAATTTAACGTCGGCATGTGGCTGTCCATGTGGAGGAGCGATTGCTTGTGGAGGACCAAGAAAAGGAAAGTTAGGATTTTTTTGTGTCAACAATCCATAGGTAACATAGGAAGGGGACATTCTTTCACTAATCCCCAAGTTATATGTTGAGGTATAAGGGGAACCAGAACCTGGTTGAGAAGTCGAACGCATTATGGGTGTCGACGAGGGTCCAATCATGGGTGGAGGGGGAGCAAGAGGATATGGTTGTTGGTAAAGGGGATGAGGGTAATAAGATGGCCCTATATATGGTTGTGGATATTGGGGTGTATCGTACATAGGTGGTGGTTGTATGTATGGGTTGTGGTGTGTCGTGGTACCAATCAACCCATTCGCAGCGTGAGACATACCAGATTTGTCCTAGCCAAATGGTACAAGTCTGGGTGGATCAGGTAATATTGTGTATAAGTAACCTGACTGAGCATAAATGAGGTTGAATTGTTGATCCTTTCTGATGGATTCCTCTTTGGAATGGGGGAAAGGTGGATGCCACATCTTTGGAAAGTATAGAGATGAGTGATTTTAGAAACCAATCGAGACATTGTTCTTTGGTGGTTTCTGCTTTACACAAACTACATCGCCAACGCCATTCATGGATGTGGTCGAAAATATGCATAGCTAAGGTTTGTTTGCACTCAGAGAGTGGTTTTAAACTAGTTCCATGATGAACTGATAGTTGGAAAAAGGACAAAAAGGATTTGGCCAAGGATTCAAAAGTCACATGGGACCCTAATTTTTTGTCCACATACCATTTGGTTGATGGACCAGTGAGTGTTCTTTGAAATAACCTTAAGCAGATGGATTCATCCATGATGTTGTTTGAAGAGAACCATAAGTGGAAGGTCATAACATGGTTGGAGGGATATTCCCTTGGTTTTCCTTCAAATTTTGGAATATTTGAAGGTAGCTTGGTAGGAATATTGGGCCATGTGGGGTCATGTAAAATAGGATCATTCATTAGTTTACTCAAATCAAGAATTTTAAGAGATGCCAAGTATGGCATGGGGGGTGTTGGTGGAGGATTAGTTCTAGCCATGGTGTGAGCAGGTAGTGGACCTAACCCTTTGGGACCCTTGTGAAGGAGAGATAGTGGATGGATGGCCTTGGGAATTGGACCCAAGTAAAGTGGAACCAAACAAATTTTATCCCAAAATAGTGGCACTCACATGGGTGTGAGATGGTTGAGTCGGTGAGTTGGTAAGACTAGGAACTCATCCTAGAATAGGAGGGAGATTCTGCAAGCATATGGAATGACAGGGATTCTGTGGGTCACCTATGATGTCTGACTAGAAAATTGAATTTGTGAAAATGGTGATGAGAGCAATAAATGAACAAGAGACTTGTATAATTTGGACCTTTGCAAGATAATATTTCTCACAATTGTATGTAATCTGTTAGCACCAGAAGTCAGCTCTAGATTGTAGAAGATGTAAGCCCAGTACCCATCAGTTTGTATGTCACAATGAATAAATTTAAGAGGGGTCTAATGGATGGAGACTCAAGACTATATCACTTCAACTCAAGAAACTGGGCTGGAAACGTGTGAGCAGGTGAGGTCTTGATCTAATGTCAGTCAGTAAGTTGTAGTAAGAGTAGAGGGAATACATTGACAAGGAGAGTGTATAGGTCTAATGCAGACATCAGGTCTTATAGTAGCCTAAAGAGGAAAAACTTAAACATAAGATCGTATTGAATTCAAATCTCAAAGAAAGTGGAAGAAGTTATAACAGAACTATAATAAAAAATTCATCATAATACAGTCACAACAATTCATGTGAATTAGTCAATCATGAACTCTTTCAATATTAGGGGGAAACAATATGGAGTAAGAAAGATGATTGTCATTAACCAAGAAGTCTCAGATTACAACGCATAACCAGAGAACTAGAAGATTCATTTAAAACCTTATAATGCGGGAGATTTGCTCTACCATCGACCTTAACAAAATATCAAAACTGAGTATTTATACTCAAAGAAATTTCCCCCACCATAAGTGTGACATGGCTATTACATTCAAATATTTGCATTTGAACATTCTTCTGTCAGCCTGCACTTGCATTCTTTTGTCAGACGCAAGACTGGACCGGTATTGGCTTCAAAAGAAAATTCATGACAGGAGAACTTTCAGCTTACAGTCTACCCTCCATAGCTAGATTTTCCATGATTTCCATTTATGTAGTGAAACAAGGTTTCAACCACCCTCCCCATATTCATTAACTACTTTTATTGGGATCAGGATGAGGCATGACACCCATGAATTCTCCGGGCGATTTCACAACTCCTTTGAGTCAATCCTAGTGCCTGGAAGCCACACAGATCCTTCTCTGTGACCAAGATGGGTTATTTGATCCTTTTCACAGCTCCATTACCTTACCTCATGTGACCGGTGGTTGTGACCTCGTTCTTATCCATATGAAAACTCAGGACCTCACACTTTAGGAGTTTTCACTCCCCTTGATTTCAAATATCTCGATGCTCAAAATCGCAAAATGGACCATCTAGATCAACAGTCGAATTTACCTTGAATTTGACAACCATGACCATATCCTTAGACAAACTCAGCTACTCATCATTCAATTAGGCACTTACCCTTCTTGTGGCCCCACTTTCCATATGACCTTGGGTTGTGATCGTGGGCCTAATTCTTAGGCGCGTCATGATTTTTCATTTCGGGAACTCATGTTGCACTCCATGATTGAACCTCCACGTCACGAAATCATGATCGCTCGAATCATGCACCACATGTCCTTCTACAATGAACGGCCCAGATCATTTCGCGAGTCCTCATGACTCCGACCTTTGAATTATCCATCATGTGAGTCAACAAAATGTTAATCTTGTGCCATGTGTCCTTCTTGGTACCAACGGTTGGGATTGACCTTGGGATTTCAGGCCTTTGTATAACACTAAACCTCATGTAAATCCATGATCCCAATCACCCAATGGTCATCGATTTGATATGCCTGATGGATCTCCTTCATTGAAAGTTGATCTTGCTTGTTCACTTTATTTGATTCCATATCAAACTTCTCTAAGTACTGGGCTTGTGCTTACGGTTGTGACTCCTATGAACAATTACTTGGATGACTTGTAATATCCCTCACCCAAACCCAATTGTAAATTTAATATAAATGTACTTAAGCTAGTGAGTTGTTTTGACATCATTTGTTAATGCATGTCATGTGGCATAGTGCACGCATGAACTACGCAGTAAAATGATGTAGTATGCACATTCATGGATACTGCGTGCAATAACTAAGGTGTGCGTAGTATGGAGGACAACGGGCCTCGTGCATATGATATGTGTTATAGGTTGGTGAGCCGGTTATTATAAGTTGGGATGCTTATGTTTTGGTATTAGGATGGAATGACTAGATGTCAAAGGCCAATGCACCTACTTTGTACATGACTCGTGATTAATATAGAATACATCATTGCACATAGACCGACCACGATAAAAGAGATGGGGGATTGAACTTCACTAGTTAGGTAAAGGGAGGGCCAAAAGTCAAGGGAATATTATATTAATATTTCCTAAAGAATAAGGTTGGGATAATTATTTTATCCTAAGTTCTAAAGTTGGGGACAAGTGGACCAAAGTAACTTCCGATATGACAAGTATCAAGTTGAGGACATGCATTCATATCGTGGGGGACTTAGCTTATTTGGTCACTTTTCACGGGATTTTTCTTACCAGCAGCTTGACCATCATTCTCACCATCACTTTCATGAGGAGTTTCACAGTGATTAATTTTCACACTCAGTTATCCAGTCAATGATTCCACGACCATTTTTCACTCACGCATTTCCGTTATCCTTGAGATAGCCATTTCGCCATTTCTGAGCCTATTCCCATAACCATTTCCTGTTGGTGTACTTGGTTAGCTTGGAGCGGGATTGAAGAAGCGGGTTTTCATGCCCGTGAGAAATTCTCCAAGCATGAGAATTGTTGGGAATTGATTCCTGAAGGTGCTAAACTGTAGCTACAGTTCTATGAGACTTTCGGTTTGACCTATTGTTGAAGCCCTGAAAGGGAAGTGGGGCAACTGAGGGACTATTGAGCAGAGAAGGGGCACACTTCCTTGGGTGGGACAGGCATGTGGGGAATGAGAGGTTGTAGGATTTTAGTTGAGTGAGGACCTGAGACGGAGTCTTTCCAATTGTCCATGAGCCTTAGCCTGGTTAGGAACCCTTTACCTTGTGTGGAGTTTAGTCCCAGCTCGAGGGTGACTCACTGTTGAGAGTGATGAACAATGTATTCTAAGGCTGGGAGGTTTGTGGATGGTATAAACATAGTTGGTGACAATATTCTAAGATAAGTACCAATCATATGATAAAATGATATGTCACTTTTCTAATTACATGCCTATGTTACAGTTTATCATATATGTGATTATAATTGCCTGTATGTTTATGGGTAATTCCTTGTATATGCTGCATATATGTGGTTACTGTTATTTTAGTATAAAGTCGTATATTACATAATGTAATGTTTTTTTTATGTTTATATGTAAAGCTTCCGCAAGAGTGTTGTATGTATTTGTTTTAGTTGCATACAGTTTAAAGAGTAAATTTATGTGGTATAGCTCAGTTGACTACTGGGTATGTTACCATATGTTCCGCAGTAAGGAAATGAAAGCATTCCCTAGAGTAGCATGGTCCAGCCTGTATAAGATGGGGATGTTACCGACTGATATCAAAGCATGAGAGTTTTATCTGGAGTGGCTTCCCCCAGCCTGCGGGCGGCCAGGGGAATGTTACAAATTGGTATCAGAGCTTTAGTTCAACACTGAGCTTGGATGGGCCAGAGGGGTTCAATTGAAGTGGATATTCACAGAAGAGTAACTTTGAAGTGACTAAAATTAGAGCCATGAAGCGTCCATGGAAAAGTTTGGCATGATGGCGCATGCGGTAAATTTTGGCACCATGCAGGAAAACATTGGCATACCAGAGTGCATAGTAAATTGTGGCGTCGTGCGGAAGATTATTATGTGTGGATACACGCGCTGAATTTAGCTTTGTGCAATGAGCACACACATAGTAATTTTCACATGGGGTGTGCAAGTATTGCGTAACACAGAGGAGTCTTATTGGTGCACGGTACCAAAACTATGTGCATTGGATAATGGCACACAACACAAAAAGTAGTGCGCGCAAGTTGTCAACGCGATGAAGAAGAAATGCACAGTAGATATAGGTGCGTGGAAAAACGTTTTACCTTGTGATATTGCTATGCACGATAAATATAAATGAACAGGTCAAAGTTTAGTGCACGTGAAGTCACTTAGAAGGCGATGAGTGTGAGTTTAATTTACATAATAATAGAATAAAAAGAAACACACAACCGCATCGAAGCATTAATTAAAAAGAAATCTGAATTTTATTTATTCTGATTCAGACAGATGAAAATGAAATATAAGCTTATAAGAAAAACTTATTATAAAAGAAAACAAGATTCATAATACCACCAGATAGAATTTTGTAATAAAACAGTCTAAAATCCATTTTTGTATTTATATATTCGTATCAATCACAAAATTACAAAAGGGGGATGATAGTAGTTAGTCTGTTGTAAAAAGGGTCATTTAAGAATGGGCCTATTATCTCTGGTACTCCTTATCTCCGCTACCAGTTGTTCAAAAATTTGCTGAAACATGCTTAATCTTAGTTGAATACTCACTTCAACTTAGAGATCTCCTCCTTTAAAGAATCTAACCAGAATGGTTGATTCTCTCCAACACTTTCAACCGCCTTAGCCGTGGATTCCTCCTTCTTCTGTCACTTGCTCCTTTTCTTCTTAGCGGCTGGCCTGTTGATGAATAAATCCTTCATAGTGGGATTCAGCCTGACTTCGAACCGCGATTCTATAACTGGCTCTATGTGGAACTTAGTTGCTAGAATGTGCGCAAGGACCCTTTCCTCCTTATTCGCAGAAAAGTCTAGCATGTTGCATGAATAACCAGTCTCACTCGATTTAGCCTTGTCCATGTATCTCAGGTTGTGGATACTGAAATGATTTTACAAAGAGAATAAATTTGAGCAGTTTGGGGATTACTTCAGTTATGGATATGCAAATGCCTTCATACTTGAGGATTAGTAATTATAGAATTCCATTTATGAAGCGCAGATGAATTACATACAAGAGGGTTGGGTGTCATGCTCGGCTAATCCATTTTGAATGATTAGATTTTGAGTTCATTACATGGTGGCTTTCAGTTGATGTCACATGGCTTTGAAGTACCGAACGAGTGAAGCAGGGTGATCTGACTAGCTGTCACCCGCTCCACGAGTAGTGGATTTGACATGTTGAGACACGTGATACCGTGTCTTGGCAAAAGTGTTTTCGGAAAACCACCTTCTTGCACAAGTGTATCTTTGAAGTCACTTTGCATATGTGTTTTCGAGACTTGGTTCTTATCTAGAATTGTCATGGCGATAACACCAGGAAATCAGGAGAGATCATTCGGATGTGTATATTGAACCAAAATGGTGCATATTCTCATGAATTGTTGAATTGTTAGCCTGATAAGTTTCGATGGTTGCACATTTTGCATAATTAAAAACAACTAGATTAGTTCAGTCCAGTGCAGAGTCCATAAGAATGGAAGAAGCACAAGGGAATTACAGTCAGTAAGTTGAGAGAAGAAGGGTGGATGTCCATTTGGGCATTAAAGGAACGAACTCCAATAGACATGGAGAAGAAAGGAATGAAAATATAAATATGGCTGATACCATTAAGAATTTGCAGAAGGTAGAATCGCTATCTATCAACTCAAAGGAAAGGCCTCCATGTGGTGGGATCAACTTGTGTAGGTGCAACACATTGTAGAGAAAAGTGTTACTTGGAGGGAATTCAAGAAGTATTTTGACAAGAAGTACTTGACTAAGAGATACTATGACAAGAAAATGAAAGAGCTCTTTGAACTCAATCTTGGAAGTATGACCATAGATGAATATGAGACAAGGTTTATGGAACTGTTGAAGTATGTTTCTTTCATCAAGGATGAGACAGTCAAAGTTCAAAGGTATTTAAGTGGATTTCCATCATTCATCAGTGAAAAAATATAGTATGATGATCCCAAGACATTAGAAGAGACCATAAGGCAAGCTAAATGCTTATATGATCAGCAGAAATCAAGGACATCTTTCCAAAAGGCTTGGGAAGACAATAAGAAATTCAAGATGGATTAGAGAAAGAAGGGAGCTAAGCCACCATTCTTCATAAATAATCCACAAGGACAGCAAATGACTAAAGACCCCATAACAATTGACACAGGGATTCAAGGGCCAAGGAAACCACCTATGTAATGTTGGGGTTGTAAACGAGACCATGGGTTCAGAGATTGTCCTCACTGAGGTGAAAAAGGAAGCATTGTTCACCATGTAAAGCAATATGAAATAGTGGAGGATATGGGAAAATATGTGCCAAGGATTTATATATCCCTGAAAAACAAGCAAGCGGGGTATCAGTCCCACATGATTGAAGTGGAAGGTATGATCAACAACCAAACCATTGCTTTTTTAATTGATTCAGGAGCTAGTCATAGTTATATAGACCCTAAGATGGTGGAAAGTTTGCAATTACCAAGAAGAAAGCATGGGAAATCCTGGTTGGTGCAATTGGCTACAGGAGACAGAAGAAAAGTTAATGAGATGGTTAATTCATGCCTCATAGACATGAATGGACTGAAAACCAAGGCAGATTTAAACATCTTTCCTTTAGGTTCCTATGACTGTCTAATTGGGATGGGTTGGTTGGACCAGCATCACACTCTCTTATACTAACACAACAAAGCATTTACTTTCTTGGATGAGGAAGGGAAACTAAGGAAAGTACAGGGAATTCCCAGGGCAGTAGCCATTAGAGAAATTTCAGCATTGTAGTTGAAGAGATGTTACAGAAAAGGATGTCAAATAATTGTAGATCATTTGCAAAGACACCTAGAGATAAGGTGCCAAATTTGGAATATTATGAAGTCTTGGAAGATTTTGAAGATGTGTTCAAGGAGGTACCCAGACTACCCCCAAGGAGAGACATTGATTTCTCTATAAATTTAATTCCCGGAGCAGCACCAGTATCAAAGACTCCTTACAGAATGAGTACACCAAAATTGAAGGAGTTGCAAATGCAACTTGAGGAACTTCTGAAGAAGGGTTATATACTCCCAAGCGTGTCAACTTGGGGTTCCCCAGTCTTGTTTGTGAGAAAGAAAGATGGAACACTAATATTGTGCATTGACTTCAGACAATTGAATAAAGTGACTATTAATAACAAGTATCCTCTACCAAGGATTGATGACCTCTTTGATCAATTGAAGGATGCAAATATATTTTCAAAGATAGATCTCAGATTAGGATACCATCAGGTAAGGATTAAAGAATAATATATTATAAAGACCTCCTTCAGGACAAGGTATGGTCATTATGAGTTCACAGTGGTGCCATTCAGGTTGTCAAATGCACCAGTTGTTTTCATGTGCTTAATGAATGGTGTTTTCCAAGAGTATTTGAACAAGTTTTTCCTTGTCTTTTTGGATGACATTCTTATATATTCCAAGTCAGAGGAAGAGCATGTACATCATTTGAAGATGGTGTTGTGAGTATTAAGGGAACATCAGTTGTATGCAAAATTGAGCAAGTGCTCATTTTATCAAAAACAGATTCATTATTTGGGGCATATCATTTCAAAGAATGGGATAGGAGTGGATCTTGAGAAGATAGAGGCCATTAGAGAATGGTTAGCACCGAAGAATGTGACAGAGGTGAGATCATTCATGGGTATTGCAGGCTACTAAAGAAGAATTATTGAAGGATTCTCAAGGATTTCACACCCAATCACTTCTTTGCAAAGAAAGGGAGTGAAGTTTCAGTGGACAATGGATTGAGAGAAGAGTTTCCAACACTTGAAACAATTATTGACAAGTGCTCCAATATAAAGGATTTCATACCCAGAAGAATACTTCATCGTATGCATCGATGCATGTAATGAAGGACTTGGTGGAGTCCTCAGTCAAAATGGGTTTGTCATGTGTTATGAATCAAGGAAGTTGAAGGATCATGAAAGAAACTATGCCACTCATGATTTGGATTTGGCAGCCATAGTGCGTGCCTTGAGGAAATGGAGACACTACCTCATGGTAAAGAGGTTTGAGCTAAGAATAGACCACAATGATCTGAAATATTTATTTGATCAGCCAAATCTAAATGCTAGGAAAAGTAGATGGTTAGAATTTCTAAGTGAATATGACTTTGATATAAAGAATATCAAGGGGAAAGAGAATAAATTGGTTGATGCACTCAACAGGAGGGTGCATGAATTACATGCTACAACTATTAGCATGTATCATACTGATATTAAAAGAAAAATTCTGGAGGCTACAAATGCAGATCTGCAATACAAAGAATTGGTAGCAATGCTACAGCAAGGTAAGATGTTGCAAAAGGTGGATAATTATAAGTTGGGAATAGATGGAATAATGTTGCGCAAGAACATAAATTTTTGTTCAAAATTCCCAAGACTTGAAACGTATGACTTTGCTTGAAATGCATAATGCTCCTTATGCAGGGCACCCTGGATATCAGAAAATTGTGGCAGCGATCAAGATCCATTACTTTTGGCCAAGTATGAAGAAATAGATCGCCGAGTACATCGCTAGATGTATGGAATGCCAGAAAGTTAAAGCTGAGAATAGGCACCCAGCAGGGTTGATGCAACCTTTAACCATTCCTGAATGGAAGTGGGAAGTGGTGACAATGGATTTTATTACAGGATTGCCTAGAACAGGCAAGCTGCATGATTCGATCATGGTGGTGGTGGAAAAGCTTATGAAAGCTGCCCATTTTATTCCACTGAAACCTACTCACAAGGCAGCAAATGTTGTTGATATTTTTATGAAGGAAGTGGCACGATTGCATGGAATTCCTAAAACAATTGTGTCTAATAGAGACCCGAAATTCACCTCGAATTTATGGAAAGGATTGTTCAAAGGATTCGAAACGAATCTAAACTTTAGTACAACTTATCATCCTGAGTCTGATGGACAGACAGAGAGGGTGAATAGAGTGATAAAAGATATACTGAGAATGTATGTGATGGACAAACCATCAAAATGGGAAGACTACCTACACTTGGTAGAATTCTCTTACAACAATGGGTATCAGGCATCATTGAAGATGAGCCCATTTGAAGAACTTTACGGAAGAAAGTGCAATACTCCAGTAAGTTGGGATAATCCAACTAATAGGATAGTAGTTGGGCCAGAGTTGCTCAAGGAGATGGAGGACCAAATGATAAAAATTAAGCAGAATTTAAAAGTTGCACAAGACAGACAGAAAAGTTATGTTCATAAGAACATAACCCACATAGAATTCAAAGTGGGTGATCATGTTTTCCTGAAAGTGAAAGCTAACAGGAGTTCCCTGAAGATGGGAAGCTATGTGTGATCATGTTTTCCTGAAAGTGAAAGCTAACAGGAGTTCCCTGAAGCTGGGAAGCTGCGCCAAGTTGGCAGCCAGATTTTGTGGGCCATTTGAAATCCTAGAGAGGATTGGTTCAGTTTCTTATATGATTGCATTGCTTGCATCTATGTCTGTTCATAATGTCTTCCATGTATCATTGCTAAAGAAATATATACATAATGCTAATCATGTTATTGACTGGAATGTGATTCAAGTGGAGCAAGAAGGCGCTTTTCAAGTGCATTTGGTGTGCATTTTGGACCGGAAAGTCAAACATCTCAAGAACCGAGCCATAGGGCTTGTAAAGGTTCAATGGACCTAATACAGTCCTGAGGATGCTACTTTGGAGCATGAGGATGCAATGCGGACAGAATATCCACATCTTTTTGAAGATTTTTGAAAACTTTATTGCATATGGGTGTATGATTCACTGAGGACAGTGCATAAATAAGGGGGGGGATTGTAATATCACTGGGCCAAACCCAATTGTAAATGTAATATAAATGTACTTAAGCTAGTGAGTTGTTTTGACATCATTTTTTAATGCACGTCATGTGGCATAGTGCACGCATGAACTAAGTGGTAAAATGATGTAGTACGCACATTCCTGGATACTGTGCATGGTAACTAAGGTGCGTGTAGTATGGAGAACAACGAGCCTCGTGTATATGATATGTGTTATAGGCTGGTGAGCCGGTTATTATAAGTTGGGATTCTTATGTTTTGGAATTAGGCTGGAACGCCTAGATGTCAAAGGCCAATGTGCCTACTTTGTACATGACTCATGATTAATATAAAATACATCGTTTCACATAGACCAACCATGATACAAGAGATGGGGGACTGAACTTCACTAGTTAGGAAAAGGGAGGGCCAAAAGTCGAGGGAATATTATATTAATATTTCCTAAAGCATAAGGTTGGGATAATTATTTTATCCTAAGTTCTAAACTTGGGGACAAGTGGACCAAAGTAACTTCCGATATGATAAGTGTCGAGTTGAGTACATGAATTTATATCGTGGGGGACTTAGCTCATTTGGTCACTTTTCATGGAATTTTTCTTACCAACAACTTGACCATCATTATCACCATAACCTTCATGAGCAGTTTCACAGTGATTCCTTTTCACAGTCAGTCATCGAGTCAATGATTCCATGAACATTTTTCACTCGCGCATTTTCGTTATCCTTGAGACAGCCATTTCGCCATTTCTTAGCTTGTTCCCATAACCATTTCCAGTTGGTGTACCTGGTTAGCTTGGAGCGGGATTGAAGAAGTGGGTTGTCAGGCCCGTGAGAAATTCTCTGAGCATGAGATTTGTTGGGGATTGATTCCTAAAGGTGCTAAACTACAGCTACATAGCTCTAAGACTTCTGGTTCGGCTTGTTGTTGAAGCCTTGAAAGGGAAGTGGGGCAATCGAGGGACTGTTGAGCAGAGAAGGGGCACACCTCCTTGGGTGGGACAGGCATGTGGGGAATGAGAGGTTGTAGGCTGTTAGTTGAGTTAGCACCTGAGACAAAGTCATTCCTGTTGTCCATGAGCCTTAGCCTGGTTAGGAACCCTTTACCCTGGGTGGAGTTCAGTCCCAGCTCGGGGGTGACTCATTGTTGAGAGTGATAAATAGTGTATTCTAAGGCTGGGAGGTTCATGGACGGTCTGTACGTAGTTGGTGACAATCTTCTAAGATAAGTACCAATTGTATGATAAAATGATATAGTTCTTTGTTAATTACATGCCTATGTTACAGTTTATCATATATGTGATTATAATTGCTTGTATGTTTATGGGTAATTCCCTGTTTATGTTGCATATCTATGGTTACTGTTATTTCAGTATAAAGTCATATACTATAGAATGTAATGGTTTTTTTATGTTTATATGTAAAGCTTATGCAAGAGTGTTGTATGTATATGTTTTATTTTCATACAGTTTAAAGAGTAAATTTATGTGGTATAGCTCAATTGACTACTGGGTATGTTACTGTATGTTTCGCAGTAAGGGAACGAAAGAATTCCCCAGAGCAGCATGGTCCGGCCTATATAAGTTAGGGATGTTACCGACTGATGTCATTGCATGAGAGGTTTCTCTAGAGTTGCATCCCCTGGCCTGCGGGCGGCCGGGGGAATGTTACATCACTGATGAGGGCTCGAGAAAACAAAAAAATCAGTGGCAGAAGCAAAAAGAGCAGTGATCGATCTGAGAGAAAACAGGTCGATCAAATGGATGAAGGAAAACAGAGAAAAATGACAAGACGAGAGGAAAAACTTACGACTAGGTCTGTAAAAGGAAAAGAGACAGGCAAAATTACAGACTTAAGTAGAAACCACAAACTCCTAAGGCTCTAACAATTTTATGTGATAACATTGGCTCCATAGGGGATGGAAGGATCCTTGTGAGCTACCAAGAACAAGTAGTTCCATTGCCTTAGCTTTGGACTATGGAGTCTCCTAATAAAAACAAACTAAACATAAAACAGGAACGATATTTACAATGGTGGGATGTCGACTGCGGATTTAAACAAAAAACCCTTTTAGGAAGTGCCCATTTACTGGGCCACTAAACACTTCATCACCCTCTGTATTTTGCAACCTATAAGTGTTGTTTGGAAATACCTCAGAAATATTGAAGGGACCTATCCAAAGGGCTTTGAATTTACCATGCTTTCCCTTATCCTGTCTGGGTGCATCCCATTTGAGTACTAGATCTCCCAGCTGGAAATCCTCTTTTATCACCTTTCTATCAAAGGCTTGCTTGATATTTTGTTGATGTTCATGTGCTTTGTCTAGTAGCTTCTCTCTAGTCTGATGGACTTCTACCAGCTGATGAATTCTTCCTATCATATCGTCAGGTTCTTTGTGACAGTCTTGGAAGAATTTCTCCACAAGAAGGGCAAGATGAGAAGGAAAAATTTCTTCAGTGCCATATAATAGTTGGAAAGGGGAGGTTACTAGGGACCTCTTTTTCGTCACCTTGTTATCCCATAGAGAAAATTTGAGCTTTGAATCCCACGCTTTCTTGTTGTCCTATAGTAGTCTTTTGATGATCTTTATCAGGATTTTGTTAGAGGACTCTGCTAATCCATTCCCTTGGGGGTACTAAGGGGTAGAGTGAATTAATGCAATTATGAATTGCTCAAAAAAACTAATCAATGGTTTAGCTTAGAAGGATGTAGCATTATCAATGATGATTCTGTTTGGACAATCAAACCTTTCCATAATATCTTCAAAAAAAACAATGATTGCTTTGTGAGAAGCACTTTTTGTGGGGATCGCTTCTATACACTTGGTAAAATAATATGTGGTAGTTAGGATCCATCTGTGTTGACCACTTGATGCAGGATGAATTTACCCAATGAATTCTAGGCCCCATTGCTGTAAAGGCCCTGAAGATACCAAAGGCTTCAATGACAAATACTTGAGTTGTTGCTTCCTAGAAAATTTCTAACATTTAATAAAATCCCTAATCCTTGCACAAACATCAATGAATAGAGTAGGCCAGAAGTATCCAGCCCTGATAATTTTATAGGCTGTGGTTTTCCAAAAATGATGTCCCCCACATAGGCTATCATGAAAATCAAAAATAATTTTGTGTGCCTCCTGTGGGTCTAGACATCTCAGCAATACTCCTAGAGCGTCTTTCCAATACAAGACTTGGTCAATAAGGCAATATCTGATTTCTTTGAACTTTAAATCTCTTGCCTTTCTTTTCCCCATTCCATCAAGGGGCCTTAACTCTTGTAGAAAAAATATAATATCTTTATACCAGGTGCATTCTGCCAATGGAGGGTTGCCCTGAGGGCTTTGATCAGACACTTTAGCCTGCTGATTTTCTGAGAAAGTGTTGATGAAGCTAACCCCCAAAGCCTTACAATTAGATTCAACCAAAAACTTGCTAAAACTTGGCCTTTAACTAGTTTCGTGGGTTTTATTTCCAGATCAAATTCAAGGATTTTGGCAATCCCCTTACTCCTTATCCCATCTATGTCAGGTTGAATGAGAATGTCCTTCACAGAAGCTGAAGGAACATATGCAATGATCTTCAAATGCAGAACATAGACTCTAAAAGCCTTGAGGGCTTTCACCAGAGCATAGGCCTGATTCTCCATGACATCATATCAGATTTATGCGTCTCTTAATGCTCTGCTGAAAAAATAAATAGGCTACTCTAGCCCTCCATCACTATTTTGTAGTAAAACAACGGCCACTGTGTCGAATGAAGCAATGGAAAAAGTAAGAAAATCCTTGGAATAATCAAGACTGATTAGCATAGGTGCTTCAATCAGTGCTTTCTTGATTTGGTTGAAGGACTCTCTGGACTCAGCAGTCCATTTTACTTTGTTCCCCTTCCTGAGCATGGTTGTGATATGATTCACCAATTCAGCAAAATTTGAAACAAATCTTCTCAGAAATTTTAGTTTTCCCAGGAAGGAATAAACTTATTTCTTAGATCTAAGAAGCGATAAGGCTTGAATAGCTTCTACCCTGCCTAAATCAATCCATACCCCCTCAGCTGATACAATATGTCCCAACAAATTTCCTTACTGCATGGAAAGTAAAGACTTATTGGGATTTAGGGAGAGACCAAACCTTCTGCATTTCGAGAAGACCCTTCTCAGATGATGACAATGTTCTTTATCTAATTTGGAGAAGACTATTATGTCATCCAGATAATGACCACGACTTTGTCTCTTTCTCTACTGAAGGTGATGTCCATGTCTACCTGGAAGGTCTCTCCTGCGTTCATCAATCCAAAGGGCATTTTGGCATACATGAATGTGCCCCAAGGAGTGGTGAAAGTCATATTTTCTTTGTCTTTAGGCAGGAAAGAGATCTGATTGTAGCCAAAAAATCCATCAATCATGGAGATATTGGATGCGCCTATCACCCTCTACAGCATGTGTTCCATATTTGGCAAAGGGTAATTGTGCTTCTTAGAACTTTTGTTCAGGTTACTGAAATAAACACAGAGCCTGATTTCTCTACTCTTTTTCCTTACTGGAACCAAGTTGGCCACCCATTCGGAATATCTCAAAGGGACAATGATTTGGGCATCCATCATCTTCTTTACCTCCCTTTCCATAATAGGCAGCAGCATAGGATTTATTGGTCTTAGTTTCTGCGTTAATGGTTTGGCCTCCTCTTTCAATGGGATCTTGTGCTCAATGACAACTGTGTCATATGTTCTGAGGTCTTCATAGGTCCAAGCAAACACATCAGCAAATTCTTTTAATAGATGATCATACTCAGCCCTTTGCTTCCTTGACAGGCTTCTTAACAACTTGACAAACTTTGGATCCTCCTCTGTACCAATATTACACTTAGATACATCATCATCCTCAGTTGGGCCTTTAAAATTTATTTCCACGTTGTTCCCATTGAACAATCTTTCTAAAGTAACTAGTCCCTTTGGAATGTGGTTTCTAGGCAGTTGAACAATATGGTGATTGGCAATTTTATTTAAATATACATCAGTGTGAGGATTTGTTTCAGAGTCGGGATATTGATCAATGTGTAATGCAAAAAAATCACCAACGGTCTCTAAGAACCTTTTGATCTCAAGATCGTCCTCAAACACTTTCCAATGCTTGACATTTTTAGGTATAGAGGGTCTATATTTTACTTCTATATCATACTTGAGCTTAGGTGGCAGTGGGGATTTGAAATGACACACTGAGACAGCCAAAGAATCAGCTATAGTATTCTCCTCTCTTGCAATAAATGAAATGTTGAAAGCTAAGAATAAATTGTCAATTAGGTCCCACACCTCATTTCTGTAAGTCTTAAGCCTAGGGTGCTTGGATTGATAAACGTTTTTGACCTAATGAACAATTAGTTCAGCATCTCCAAATACTTCTATCTCTTTAATCCCCATGTCTTTCACATCCCTTAAACCCAAGACAAGAGACTCATACTATGCCACATTGTTGGTAGCTTATAATTCTAGTTTATAGGACAAGGGCATGGCTTCTTGACAAGGTGATACAAAAACCACTCCGACACTAGCACCTTCCTAGACGAGGCTTCGTTGAAGAACATCTTCCACATAGGAGTAGTTGGGGGAGGTATTTCACAAAAATAAATGGGTTGCTTTCTAATTTTAATAGGAGGTTCAGGCACATCAGTGAGTTGTAGTAAGTTGGATCCTAGATCAGTATCAAGGGAGAAGATGGGATGATTGATGGGGTCTGCTTCATCACTGATAATGTAGGCCAACTGAGCTTCTCTGTATAGTATTCTATGTTCCCCCCCAAACAAAGGAATGGTAGCATATGTGAGGTCCATCTGCAATGTTCCCCCAAGTCTTTTTATCCAAGATCTTGACAATAGCATGCCAAACTTGGGGGGAACATCAGCCGCCACAATATCCATGACCACACTTTTCATGGGAAACTAAAACAAAGCCACCACCATATCTTTGATAACCCCAAGGAATTGCACCTCCTTGAATCAAAAGAATACAAATCATGATAGGATTTTGTGATTTCTAATATGAGTTCTTCCATGACAGTTTTGGGCATAAGATTGTGAGATGCCCCCGAATCCATCATATAGTTATGCAGTACCTTATCATGTATGTTCAGTGATGTATAGAAGGGAGGGGATGAATCATATCTATATTCTACCATAGGACCTAATATGACTGTTGGATTTTCATCTTGGAGTTTTACTGAATTTGTGGGATGAGGAGATGACTCAAACTGCAACAGCTTAGAGAGCGATTTTTTGAAATCTTTGTGCTTGACAAGCTCTGAAAGGGGCACGAGGATTCTAATTTTTTTAATTTCATGCTCAAAGATAAAGGGGGAAGGGGGCTTCGAAACTTCTTTCACTTCTGGGACAGGACTTTTGGCCACTGGTGGGGGTTTCTAAGCTTTCTTTTCTTTACTGTTGTTTATTTCATCTTTAGCAAACTTCTCTGCTCTGGAAGGATGATCAAGGTGTTATAACCCTAAATTGCACCATACATGATCACCTAGCATCAGGACAACTCATTTCCCTTCATTTCCAAAACATCTGCTGAGAAACCTCTTGAAAACTCCTCTTGGGTAAAGGTACACGTGCCCTAACCCACTACTGCACACGGGTGAATGCTGGAAGGCCTACTACAGCCCACGTTTACCTAACAAAGCACAAAAACAGGAAAGTTTCCAACGGGACAAAAAGCTATGGGTCAGTTAACTGAAACTCCTGGCCATGCATGGCCGAGAGTTCATCCAAAACCCTATCTCCTTCTAGCCTATAAAATAAGGGGTAGGGGTACCACTTGAAGGAGGAAAAATATAGCGAAGAAACTCTGCCCAATTTCCAAGTCCATTTGTCCCAACCCTTTAGCCTTTCCTCAAGCCTAAGGAAAATTAATGCAAAGCAATTGGAGGACAAAGAAGAGGAGGAGCCCAGGATCAGGATCAAGGAGCGGTGGTCGGTCTCAACTTCTATTGTAAGTTGATTCATTTCGAAACTAATAAAAGAATACTTTTCCCATCCCAATGCATGAGTTATATGTGATTTGTGTAATTTATGCTTAATTTCTAACCCTCAAGTATAAAAATAGCATGCATGTGTAGTGTTTTGTCTTGATTGTGGGTTAACTTTGGAAGGAGCAGCACAAGTAAGCGGGCAAAGTGCAACGGATGATCTACACCAAACATCAGTAAAAAGGTTAGTAGTTCCTTTCCATGCATATGTATTGAAAGAGGGGTTTACGTTTTGGGTGGTAGGTTAAAACGTCATTACTTTAAGGTCAAAATATGCATGCAAATTAGACCCTAGTTTGCTAGTCCATAGGGTATTATTTCCCAACAACAGAATTGGCGACTCCACTAGGGAAGATACTCTTAGGGTTTCTGTATTTAGTTGAGGTTTTTGGGTAGTTTAAAGGATTAGATTTTTTTTTTCTTTGTTTGTCTGTTTTCTGTTAGGTCGAAACTAGCAGGGAACATGGTTCTTTATACCAGTTTTTCCTTGACTGTTGCTTGACGATAATTATCGGGACACACATAGGTACACGCGGCCTACAGAAGGCCTGCTCGCATGTAACCCGCACCCTAACCTTATACAGCCCGCGTTTGAATGCCTGTTGAAGAGGTTTCAATAGCGTGTAGGAGTCGGAGAGCTTGAGAGGCGGTCCTCCTCTTCCCTGTCATAATTATACATTCTCAGGGGGCTTTCTGGATCCTGTCTAAGTCTTGCTAGTTCATAGTCTTGTCTTAGTTTTCTTTATTGCATTTTGTTATTTCTTGCAGTTATTTTTCCTTTTTGTTAAGAAAAAGCATCCAAGCCTTCAGGAGACCCTGGTTATCAATACCAGAGGCCTCTTCCAAGTCTGGGCTTCCTGTGTTTAGTTTTGTCTTAGAGTTTATACATACACGCGGCCTGTGCAAGTGCAGCCTGCGGGTACCTACGTGATGTTGTAGGTCAGCACGCGTTTGCACGCGTGCTGTTTCAGTGACAGTAGTGGGCTTGACAGGTTTCTTTTCAATCAGGGTGGGGTAGTCATCCCTTCCTATGGTGAGAAGTGTTCCTCTCGGGGGTTTGAGTCTAGGGTTTCACATTTAGTAGGTTCGGGCCTCTTACCCTTAGCCTGTTTTTTCTTAGTTGATAGTTGATAGAAAAGATAAAAAAGAAAAATTGTGTTTTATGGTTTTTAGACAAGTGTAGGAGTCCATGTTTTCTTGATTGCCATTGGGTATCTTTGCTCTGATTCCTTGCGATCTCCACTTTAAGATAGAATTTTTTTTTGTTTTCTTGGTTTTATGCTTGTCGGAATTTTCCCTTTATTGCTTCATTTAGCACTTAAATAAAAAAATATATATTTCTTTTTCATTTTCTTCTTTGTTTGAAGATTGTGTTGCTGCATCAATAGCTAGGAAGAAGTCTTGTGTTCATAAGTTTTTGCAGTACATTTAGAGTATAAGTAGCTCGTAGTCGAGAGAAATTCCTTTATGTTTGCTACATGAAATCTTAGAAAAATTGAAAAGAAAAGAAGTCTTTCTTGTGAGAAAAGAAGTCTTTCTTGTGTGAAAAGTTGTTGATTTTTGCATTTAGTAAAAGCATTTTGTTTCCATCTTTTTTCATTTGTTTTTGCTTTGAGTCTTTACACATCATCAGTTTCACCTTCATACCCGTGATGTAAAAAATCCCCATAAAAGTAACGCTAATTTAAAATCTATTAGACTTTTTGTTTGTAGGGTTCATACACTAGTTCAGGACTAGGGCCTTGGATTAGGTTGGAGAGGAAACTCTCCAAGGCCACTCAAAACCAAACATTAGAGTCTGTGATAGGGAGTGTAGAAGTCCAGTTTCATGGAAGTTATCCGGGACCCCCCTCTAACACAATGGCTAAACACGAGGTCCCGTAAGGAAAGGTAGTAGAGATAACCCCTCCAAAGTCGGACCGAGCATAGTGGAGAACACATATCGAGGATTTGTTTTGGGATTCCGTCATTTTCATTTTCCACGGGGCTTCGTGGGTCTCAAATATGTTCGAGGTCCTTAGTTGTCTTCTGGACCATTTTCTCTCGATACCCTTGACAGGTTTCGGGCTTGATACCCTGCTCATTGTGGTCTACCCGACTATCGACTGTACCCTCCTGGTGACTGCTCGCGTGCTGGCAAACTAGTTGCCAATCTTATTTAGGGACATACACAGGTGACTGTGGGGGTATACCGCGATACCTAGGACAGACTTCGGTCCATGCTTTGCAGAGTATACCCGGAGGGTGCTTCCGTTTTCGAGTTGCACTTGCACTGGTAAGTTTCTCTAGTGTTGGTTGTTGTAACTGTTCTTCAAAATAGTTAGTGATTGATTGTCTTATCTTTTAGGGGATTCTTTTTTAGTGTGTGTTACTGTTTGAATGTGTAGAATAACTTAGCGTGTATTGGATCTTCTCACACAGTGGAGGATCCCAAGCTTCATCGATCATGAAGGCTTCTGGGCCTGCCACCGGTTATACTGGAGCCACCCCTGCCACCATTGAGGCGGAAGCTAGACCAACAAGGGTATTTCGAAGCAACTGGGTTACAAACCATTGTGCCCGAACAACTCCCAGAGGAATCAACCACCAATATTGGTTTGGTTGAAACCCCAACCACTGATACTTGGACACCAGTTATTGTACCTATCCAATTTTATGAAAGCTTGTCAATGCCTCACACAGCTATGGCAACAAACGTTGTTACTTCCTCTGGGAATTATTCCATTCCCACCACCTTTGCTACCACAGGAGAAGCATCTCCTAACTTGTCGTCATCGGTTCGAGCCACTACGGTCTCGGCCGCAACTACGTCACACAGTGGACCGACCCCATCTATCGTGGCGGCCACAAATCCCTTCACACCTAGTGCGACAGGCTCTTCGTTTTCATATGGTATGCCTAGTTCAGGCACAAGTCCTGTACTCAATCAGTCCACTTTATAGACTTTGGGTCTGGGGGCAGGGAGCTCGAATGCTCTTGTGCAAGGTCAACTTGGGGGTATTCCTCTCCCTTTTAATGCTTTCCCTTACGCTGGAGGTCATATCTCTCCTTCATCCCCTTCGCTTGGTTGTCTGCATCAGTAGTCCACCGGGCAGCCTGCACACACGAGTTCATTTGGAGCCAAGATTCAAGGAACACCTGCGCAAACATAGCCGATAGGTTCGTCACCATTTGTTTGGAATGGGACGTTTGGTAACAACACTTTTGCATCCACTACTTTCCCATCTGGGGGCACTCCCATTTTTGGACAGTCTACTCTGGCGCAGGGTATTATTCCTGCACCAGGGGCACATATAGCAGGACTTTGGAACTTAGGTCAAGGATCCGTTCCCTCCTATGGAATTTCGTTCTGGGGTAATTTGTTCCATAGTCAATGGAACCCTGGACAGACTTCTATGCCTCTCCCATCAGGATCGGCATGGGGTAATCCTTCCCAAATTCTGTCAAACACGATGAATGCCCAACATCCTATGTCCTTTATGGGGAATCAGCCAATGATGTCTCCACAGATGAAAAATCCTTGCGATGGTCAGGGCCATGGTTTCTACCAGAATCCGAGCCAGCAGCCAAACTTTTCCTGGCAACCTAGTGCCAGTCAAACTCCAGGACCCTTTTTCCCAAGCTATCAGCAGCAACCCAAACTACCATTCCTGGCGACGTTACACTTTCCAGATTTGACAAGGTTGTTAAATGATCCTATTTGTTACGATCCACGTTTGCCTCCTATGCCAATGAAGTTTCCTTCGGACATACCAAAGTTTGAGGCCAAGCCTAATGAAGATCCAGGTGATCACGTGACTACTTTCCATCTTTGGTGTTCATCTAACTCATTGAAATATGACTCCATCCAGTTGCGATTGTTTCAACGCACTCTTATCAGGAGTGCTGCGAAATGGTACATCGAGATTGATCGCTCACGATACTCTTCTTTTAGTGAACTGGAGATGGCCTTCCTTAACCATTTCCAGTTACCTGTGAGATACGATGCTGGCACAGAGATGCTTGCCAATTTCGAACAGACGATAGTGGACCATATCTCTGATCATATCCAAGAGTGGAGATGACGAAAGATTCTAATCAAAGTACCAGTCCCACCATCATTCCTGCTTAAGTGGTTCCTTAAGTCTTTAGTCCCACAATTGTCCAAAGACGTCACAACTTCTGGGGTTTTCTCAGAGGAAGATGCCATCATGAGGGCTCAATAGTTTGAGCTCATTTATTCTCAGTCTGGTTTACTATACAACATCCTGTCGGATGCACCACGATCTATACTAGATAAAACTAGACAGAGAGCCGGACCACATGCCGATGGTATCGTTGGTTTGGCACAAACCAAGCCCGCTGAGAAATTGTCAAAATAATTGCAATAGTTATCTATACAACACTCAGCGGCCAGCCAGACTACTGCTTTGGCTGCTCCTCCTACCCAAACGTTGGAAGTACACTCCATGCAGATGACTAACCCAAAGGCCACCCAGCAACCTGAAGGGAAGAAAAAACAACGAAAGAAAGGCAAGGAGGAGAAAAAACCCACTGATAATGCTGGCGAGGGCACCACGAAAAAACGGAAGGTGAGGTATCCGTGCAAATTGTGTGCAGAAGACCACCCGACCCATCTATGTTCTTGACTTGCAGAGGCCCAAAAGTTTGTCACACAGCAACAACAAGCCGTGTTGACTAATCCCTTTCAACATGGGCAAAATTTAACTCAAGCCTCTACAAGTGTCGAAGAGGGCAGCCAGGAAACCTGCCCTCCTCCGAACAATTCCTCGGTCGCGAACGTATATATGGTTAGGGGTGATGCCTTAATAACGACTAGAGAACATGACTATAGTAAACCAAGCGCCTCTGAGAAGGGTAAAGAAGCTGAGATCCCATCTCTTCCTCTACAGATCGAGAAGACGTTGGGTGAAACAATGACACGCATCCCAAAAGGTGCATTTAAGAAAGCTTCTCACAACCCAAATGCAAGGGCCGCCCAGAACTACTCTGTGGTGGAAGATTTATCACAAACCCCTTGTGCGATGTTCACTTTGGAAGTCCTCCAAAGATGCCCTGCTCAGAGGAAAGCCTTGTTGACTGCTTTAGGCTCTATTGAGACTTATAACCCAGGTACCATCATGTTATATATGACCGACTTAAAACCTTGTCTACCTTACCACGTCGCGTTTCAAATAGTAGTGGCTCATCCCACGAAAACTTTTACACGGAATATCTTCTGCACGGTGGTCGACGAGGGCACTTCGACTTGCGTCATGTCGTTAGCATGCTGGAAAGCCATTGGTCAACCCGCTTTGTCTCCATCACCTACTCTCCTTACTGTGTTTGACGGTCATTCTTTCTGACCACACGGCATCGTTGTTTCTTTCCTTGTGCAGTTAGGAGGAAAGACCATGTGCGTTGAAGTAGAGGTAGTCGATGCTCCCCTCGACTATAACCTCTTGTTAGGTAGGAGTTGGAATTATGCTATGCAAGCTGTGGTCGCTACAGTTTTCCGAGTCTTTTTGTTTCCACATGAGGGTCGGATAGTGACCATTGATCAATTGTCTTTCTCTAGATCTGACTCAGCTTTGGAGGCATCCACAGTTCCCATGATTGATAATCCTCAACCCGGTGTCGTTAACGTAGGAGTTGGTTTGTGCCCATCCTTGATGGGTACCTTTGATTACCCACCTCCTCATAACGATGTCAAGTTTATATCGAATCACCACAAGGCTGAGATTTTTCACGTTTCGTCGTTCCACATGACTTACTTTGAGGATCTGTGGATTCTTCCTTCCCCATCAGCCATGATGGATGAGACAGGGCACTCTGGTATGTCCATACCCTTGTCGGCTACTGAAGTAGTGTACTCTTTAGTCCAGCAAGCTTCAGCTAACCCTGATCTAACTCCCGTACAGGAGTTGGATCCACTTCCAGAGCTTATTTGGGCTCAGGGTTCTCTTGCTACCACTGATTCGTTAGACTTAGTCTTTCCTTCTGACGAAGCAGTAATCGAAGCAATGACTAGTTTGGACAAACCTTGGGACGATCTTCATCATAGATCTTATTTCCTCCCAGAGTTACACCGAATCGAGGCAGGAGAATTCACTATCACCATGACAGGAGATCAGTCGTGTCCTATTAACCTCTTAGCTACACAGGAAATTTATGTTGAGGGGAATATGGTGACTATCGCTGAAACCATACCTATCAACATCTCCCACAACCCTGGCATCATGGAGAATGTCTTCGTCGGGGTGGATTGCTCCCTCGAAGAGATTCAGATTTACACGGATCTTTTCAAAGAATTACGTGACGTGTTTGCCTGGTCTTATGAGGAAATGCCAGGTATCGATCCGAAAATAGTTGAACATGAAATCACAATGTATCCCGATGCCAAGCCTGTTCGACAAAAACTTCGTCTAGTTAATCCTAAGAAAGCAGCAACCATCAAGAGTAAGGTTGAGAAATTGCTCAAGGAAGGGTTCATTTACCCTATCCATTTGACTCAATGGGTGTCAAACCCCGTGTCGGTCGATAAAAAACAAGGCACGATTCGTGTATGTACCGATTTCCATGATTTGAACACGGCATGTCCAAACGATAATTATCCAACCCCATTCATCGACCATATCATTGATGAATGTGCCGGTTGTGAAGCCTTTTCGTTCATGGATGGTTTTTCGGGCTATAATAAAATCCAAATCAAAGCTGAGGACCAACACAAAACGGCATTCATTTTTCCGTGGGGTACATTCGTCTATCGTAAGATGCCTTTTGGCCTCAAGAATGTTGGAGCCACTTTCCAGCGGGCCATGTCTTTTGCATTTCATGACCTCAAACATATAGTCAAGGTCTATCTAGATGATTTAGCATCACGCTCTCGCAAGCGAAAGGATCATCCTATGCACCTCAGACTAATCTTCGAACACTGTCGCCACTTCAAGATTCGCTTGAATCCCAACAAGTGTAGCTTTTGCATCATGTCAGGACGTTTTTTAGGTTTCATTGTATCAACCACAGGGATCATGGTGGATCCTCTTAAGGTGGAGGCAATAATCCAGTTGCCCCCCCCCCACGCACAATCTTACAACTTCAAAGTCTTCAAGGCAAGGCGAACTTCTTATGATGCTTCATCGCCAACTATGCCAAAATCACTAAGGTATTTATGCATTTACTTAAGAAAGATGTTCCCTTTTTCTGGGATGAAACCACTCAATGCTCTTTCGACGAATTAAAACACGCCCTCACAACTGCACCTCTGCTATGGCCACCTAATTATAACAAATATTTCTTATTATATCTGCCTACCGCAGAGTCAACCATAGGCATGGTTTTAGTTCAGGAAGATGATTTGTTTTCAGAATACGTGATCTATTACCTGAGTCGTGGCCTCATAGGACCAGAACTTAATTATTCCCATCTCGAAAAACTTGCGTTAGCAGCAGTTCATGCTATTCAACGGTTCTGTCACTATGTTCTGTTTCGCAAGACCACCATCGTTGCTTTCGTGAATCCATTCCAGTACATGTTGACATGACGATTTATCGACGGAAAAATCAGTATATGGATGGTCATCCTCCAATAATTTGACTTAGACTTCGTTTCAACAAAGTCCAAGTAGTCATTGGTCTTCGCAGAACTTATTTTGGAGCTTCCGGTTGAGTCAGGTGACGTTGTGCCTGAGGAATCGCCTATCCGGGGGGATATGTTTTTGATTGAATCTTTAGACCCCTGGTACGGAGATATACTAATATATCTCCAGAATTTGAAGTTCCCCACCTCTACTTCTCGTGATGAGCGTCGGTGGATACGCCATCAGGCTAAGAACTATCTCATACTCGATGATACGTTGTATCGGAGAGGTGTAGATTGTGTATTTCGTCAATGTCTCACTCATGAGGAGACCGTCATAGTGCTCAACGATTTTCATACATGAGATTGTGGTGGTCACTTATTTGGGTTGGCAACAGCCTAAAAGATTTTATGAGCAGGTTACTTCTAGCCTACACTTGTCAAAGATTGTATCGAGTCGGTCAAGAAGTGCCATCCGTGCCAAATCTTCTCTCGGAAGATGAGTGCACATCCAGCTCCTATGTTTCCTGGCATCACATTTGGTCCCTTCACTAAGTGGGGGATTGATTACACTACATGCAACCCCCTGTCAGCAAGGGGGCACCGCTATATCATCGTAGTTGTCGACTACTTCACTAAATGGGTTGAAGTTATGCCAACGTTTAAAGATGATGGAGAGACTGCAGCTCTCTTCTTATTCAACCAGATTATAGCACGGTTCGGCATCCCGAGAGAGATTGTCATTGACCATGGAAGTCACTTTCAGAACCAAATGATGTTTGAATTAACATCAAAGCTTGGTTTACAGAAAAAACATTCATCACCTTACTACCCCCAAGCCAATGGACAGGTGGAAGCTGTAAACAAAACTCTTAAGACGATTCTACAGCGAACTATCAATTCAACCAAGTCAAACTGGAATTTGATGTTATACTTGGCATTATGGGCTTACCGAACATCAGTTAAGACTGCAACTGGATTCTCACATTTTCAGCTCGTTTACGGGCTGGAAGCAGTCTTTCCCATCGAATGTCAGATACCATCTCTGAAATTGGCAGTACAATTATTGCCAGACACTTCTCCACTTGAAGAACGATTAGTACACATTGAGCAGCGTCGCGATGCGGCCCTGGCCAACAAGGCTCATAAACATAAGGTTAAGTGTCAATATGATAGGTCTGTTCGTCCTCGAATTTTTTCTGAAGGCGACCTTGTCCTGGTCTATGACCAAGATAAGGACCCCCTGGGGACAGGAAAGTTTAAACCCATGTGGTTCAAACCCTTCATTATTAAGGAGGTTTTAAAAAAGGGCGTTTATCATTTGGTCGATTTTGAAGGGAATGCTTTGACGGAGCCTAGAAATGGGCTCTACCTTAAGAAGTATTACTCATATAGAGATCACTGTGGGTAACTTTTTGTAACATATGTATAGTCTTTGTACTATTACTTTTTTACGTTTCTTTTAAAAAGTGTTATGGACGTGTCATTGATGTTATCTTTCATCAATATGGCAGATGTCAAGTGAGTCCAAGGTGTTCGTTGGGTATGCGGACGGTGCTAGTCGACACACGCGGAGGCTTGCCTCCGCAGCTTGGGTAATCTTTACACCACAAGGTCAGTTGTTATCTTCCGGAGGTATATGCTTAGGTGACACCACGAATAATGTTGTCGAGTATAGTGCAGTTATTGATTTTCTTCGTGACGCATTGTCATTGGGTATCTCTCATCTCTGGGTCTATCTAGACGCTCAACTGGTTGTGTCACAGCTAAACAGAATATACCGAGTTCATGATCCAACGTTACACCGATGATTCCTTAGGGTACGTCTCTTAGAACGCACTTTGATTATATTACATATTTTCATGTTCCTAGGAGATTAAATCAAATCACAGATACTCTAGCTAATCACATTTTAAATTGTCATCTTGCCCACATATAAAAAGATCATGAACATAAACATATAAATACATTTTTGTACACATAATCCATAAGACACAAAAAAGAGATAAAATAAAACACATATAAACATCATAACATCCTCAAAGTACATAGATGGGCGCAAGCGCCTCAAAAGTGGGAACAATAACGAGTCACTAGGCTTATGCCCTCAAAACATATATACATATCAATGCTCATGGCACATAAAAGTCTAACATCTGCTCAGGGCCTATGGGCCCTATTATAATCATGTATATCTTGGGCTAAACACCTAAACAATCGGACCCATGTCCGAGGTGCCCCCACAACATGAGGCTGCATGGATGGTGGCAGGTCCTCTATCACTGCCATGGGAACTGTGCAAGTGAGTGCAGTAAAGTTCCACTCAATCCACCTCAGGACCCTCTCGGCCTCTCCTGCTGGGAGGTTCCCTGCTACTGCTGCTCCTCCAGCGGTGGCAGCTGCGGCTTCTGGCCGTGGGTGACGCCTGTTCTGTGCATAGTCGGCAGGTCGCACGGGTCCCACATCTGTATGCAATAAACGTTCACCCATCAAAAACTCTGGTATACAAAAACATGATATATATATCAAAAAGACATAAAAATTACATATGCAAACAAAAAAACTATACAGGTGGAGACTTACCCATCTCCCCTCACTCCTCACCAGGAGGCACTGGTATCTCTGGATCTCTGGAGAAGTCGATCCCCGCATATGGGTAGTCCTCTATAGCCGGGATTTGTCATGACAGCCAAGGAAAGAAGTCATCGTTGAAGGCCTCCACGGTCCTTCCACCACCCTGTCGTGGAAGTAACACTACCCATCTGCATACTGTGGGGAAAGTGGCCAGACGTCCTCGTACTGTCAGCCGAGGACTGAAACACGGAACTCTCTCGAAAAAGAATGAACAAAGGATGGTCCCAAACCTGAAGTTCCTGTGTGTCCGTTTTCGGCACACTGTCAGTTGTCTCTTCATACACGCCAACAGTGTGGTACTCCAATCAAAAATTTGTGCATTCATGCATTGGATCGCACAATTCATCTGTGCGCGCGAAGCCTGGTGCACGGCTGCTGAGCCGGTAATCCACCCAATGAGCAATAAAACAGTCTGTAGGGCGAGGCTAGTAATCCTACTAACAGGAACCGATGAAGCTCTATGATCAATCCTAGCCTCAAAGTACTCATCAATAAGCTCCGAGACTTTGCTCGGCCCCGCAGGAAACGTCTGAAGGTTGACTGGTTCCCCTCTCCTTGAGAGGCCAGTCAAAAAGTAAATATCCTCAGTGGTGGGCACCAAGGATTTCCCCTCTAACATGAATTCCTCTGCATCAGGGTGCCAGTAATCAACCAAGGCATTCAGTAGCCTTGGTTGCGCACGCATGAATGGACATAAAAAGAATTTCACCAATCCGCACTGTGTCAGCACGGCCACAACGTCTGGATCTGCAGCCACTAACTCATTGGCGGCCTCGTGCTCCCTTTCCCTCCACTAAACATACATCCTGCAAACACAACAAAGCAAAAAGAGGATCAATACTTTTTTAATTTTGGTTTTTTCACCATGCGGGGGGGTACCCGCAGCCTGTAGAGGCGACAGTCGCGGGTACCTATGGGCAGGCCTTGTTCTGCCCGTGGGTGCCAGCGGGCTGTCCCTGGACAGCCCGCATTTTCCTAGGGCTGACCTATTTGAGGTCGACGCCCACCCCCAAAACCAATTAAATGCTAAAAATGAAGTATTGAATAGCTAGACAAGGGAGTTTGTACTTACTTGGTCCAAGCAGAAGTTCGTTTCGTCCACCGTAGCTCCCAAAATCACGATCTTTGGCAAAGGGGGTCTTTTGGCTCCAGAGTCAATTTCCAAATCAGCAATGGTGATAATGAGCTGCCAGCTACTATTTATAGACTTTTTGGCCTCTTTTTGTCACTTTTTTGGGCCCCTTTATTAGTTTCTTTATACCAAAAACCATTTAGAGTGATCCAGGAGTTATATGGGAGGGATTTGATCAGGTATTGGGACAATTTTTATTGAGTTTCGAAAAAATAAAAAAAATATAGTGACGGTCCATAAAAAAAAAAAAATTCAAAAAACAACTTGAGCATATAGGGTAGGATTTCATCCCAACCGTTGCATCTCGTTGCCTTTTGTTCTTATGATATAGGATCGATCCCATCCGGTTGTGACACGGAACCATCATATCTGCTCTAGAAGTGTCGCACCTTGGTGGTAGAGCTTACCAAAACATGGATGCCCTAGGTAGGTCCTGGTTGCATTATGGTGTCCATGTCGTTTCTAACAACATTGTAGGCTCGGGAGTCTATATAGTCTTTCCTGAATATGAGTTTGAGCCTCATTTGCATGGGTCTTTTTCACTCTTTGACTTACCCCCCGGAATCCCAAAACATAATGGGTCTCCTTTTAATCCCTTTTCAGACCCTCTAAACATGAAAAGATTGTCGAGCGATCTTGTGGCCTTTCACGCTCGTTAAACTGAAATTTGAAGTCACGTTTGTCCGGTGGTAGTTTACCCCTTTTTCGGTCCAGACGGCCAACTGTACGAACAAAGGAATACTCTATTGAATTCTCATTCTTTAGAAGAGTATCCTCAGGTATAATTTTATCTCTTTTTCGGTCCTGAGGGACTAAATTTACGAAAAAGAAACCCCCACGGAGTCCATAGTTAAGCTCTTTTCAGACTCCCTAAAATTGAAAAGATTTTTGAGTGACCTTATTCTTTCACACTCGTTAAAATGGTCCAGAAGAACATTCCTGACGGAGTCCATAGTTAAGCTTTTTTTAGACTCCTTAAAAGTGAAAAAATAGCCGAGTGATCTTGTCCTTTTCACACTCGTTAAAATGGTTTTGAATTGACGTCTAATCGGTGCTAGTTTATCCCTTTTTCGAACCGACTAGACTATTGTCGAAAAAGGTACCCCAATGGAGTTTCATTTTATGTTTTTTCAGACTCTCTAAACATGAGAAAACACTGATCTTACCTTCTCTGGGCTCATTAAACTTACATTGAAGGATGTTACCATTGTGTGTTCTATCAACCGCATTTTCATACCTTACCCATCAGCCTTGGAACAGTTTGCTTATGCGTCTTAACACCTTTGGCCACTGGAGGATTTTTCCCGAGTATCATTTCCCTAGAACATCAATCTTGTCCATGTGCCTTGAGCTTGTATGTTTTTTGTACTCGTTCCTCCATTGTAACGTAATATTCCTTTATTCTTTTTTAAACATTATCAAAAAGAACAAAAAAATCAAATATACCCCAAAAAGAGGATGGGAAAAGTATTTTCTTTATTGGCAGCATAATGAGTCACCCTTGGATGAAGAATATCTATCTGTTTGATCATCGGACTATGGGATGTAGTACGAACTTAGGCAGCTTTGCTCGCTATATAGAGTTGTGTCCTCCACCGTTTGGTTACTCTTCCAAACATATGGAGAGTTTGTGTTGCCTCCTGCTTCGTATACTTATGATTAACAGATATGTTTCCTGAGTCTTATCACTTGTCATGCTATTATCCAAGGGAAGTTTGTCACTAAGCCTGATTCGGCCCCTCTGCAATATGTCTCTTGTCCGCATACCCAGCCATCCTGAACGTCCAGTCAAGTCTTTGTTTGAAATCACTGAAGCCTTCAGTCCGATCATCACGATTATCAAGTCCATAACCCACGAGCCGTCGAAGACCTCTGGGTAGTGCAGTTGTACACTCATATTACACTCCTACCCAAGTTTAGAAGATTTTGAATTTGTTTCTTGAGTTCTGAAGTACAGCCATCATGTCGAATCATCTTTTGGGAGATGGATACTTTATATGTATATCTTTCTGATTTCGAGATGTAGCTCTGTTGTGTATCATTCGCGGCTACTCTTTATAGTTATTTGACATGGATCTATAGTGTATTTGATTGGTAGCCATGGTTCTATTTTATCCCAAGCATGGGTATGCCCGCCTTGGTGAGACATTTGTTGTT
This sequence comes from Picea glauca, assembly GCA_000966675.3. Lineage (NCBI taxonomy): Eukaryota > Viridiplantae > Streptophyta > Pinopsida > Pinales > Pinaceae > Picea > Picea glauca. Next base: position 39,293 of record JZKD02S2237560.1, on the reverse strand, counting down.
TTGCAGATGGCACCTCCTAGTTCCTGATTCTTGGGCTCACTCATTAAGCATATCAGTACAAATTGGTAAAGAATTGGTAATGTATTTCGGCCATCAGATACTCTTTTGACCTCACACATTAGGGGGCATCTGTTATAACCCTGAATTTCACCATACATGCTTACCTAGTATCAGGCCAACTCATTTCCCTTCATTTCCAAAACATCTGCTGAGAAACCTCTTGAAAAATTCTCTTGGGTAAAGGTACACGCGCCCTAACCCACTACTGCACGCGGGTGAACGCTGGCAGGCCTACTACATCCTGCGTTTACCTAACAAAGCACAAAAACAAGAAATTTTCCGACGGGACAAAAAGCTATGGGTCAGTTAACCGAAACTCTCAGCCATGCATGGTTGAGAGTTCGTCCAAAACCCTAGCTCCTTCTAGCCTATAAAAGAAGGGGTGGGGGTACCATTTGAAGGAGGAAAAATATAGCAAAGAAAATCTGCCCATTTGCCAAGTCCATT
>JZKD02S2237560.1:24901-38071 GCA_000966675.3 Picea glauca | reverse complement strand
AAATCAGAGACAAATTCTCCCTCCTTTCTCTTTAGAGACCCAAACTCAATGATATAATACATAAAATCATTTTTATCTCCCCATTGCCTCAAAAAAACATGATCTAGAGCCTCAATCTCAGCAATGGATCCAGGGGTCAATCCTCTAAACCATTTCCTAACCTCACCATCAAGGCTCTGGACAAAAACTCTCATCCAAACATCTTCATTTTCAATATTTATATTGTCTGCATAACTATAGAGGAAGCAAGGTGTTCTTCAGCAATTATGTCATTTTCTCTCATGAATTTGGGCACATACTTTAGGTAATATCCAACATGGAGAGAATTCATTGGCTGAGGTAGGACTAGAGGGGCATATCTTGTAGCCACTATAGAATCCATTTTGTTTCTAATGGGATTGCCACCTTCCATAGGGATAATAGGTGGAGGACAACCATGAGGAGTTGGGGTTTGAACAGGGGAATTGAAAATGAATTTTCGAGAGGAAATGGAAACAACAGAGGATTTGAAAAACAAACTACAAGGCTAGAGGGAACAAAGGTTTCCCTTCCTTAAAAACCAGTAACTCTAACAGGAGGAGGGGTAATAAAACCTGGAGTGGGAAAATATTCTAAGGTATGGGGTCTAGACCAAGGTACAACTTTAGGGGAAATAGGAGTGACAAATCTTTCTCCTTCCAATCCTAGACCAGGAGGGGAAAACTCAACAGGAACACTCCCAAACTTTAAACTTTGGGAAACTCCAAGAGACGTTATAATATGAAAAAAAAAAAAGAAGATATTGGAGTTTCTACAAGAGGATAATGAAAATCATCAGATATACCTGGTTCAATAGTAGAATTACTTTATCGAAGGGCCTTTTCCTTACTAATAATTTTCTCTGGGTCAGCCTCAGGTGTTGCTAGAGGCAGTTGTGGAGTAGACATTGTGTGTTTTCCTCTAGAAGCCATAGTTGAAACAATGGAGTCGACAGTGGATTTGCGTCAATGGAGTTTCCAGGTGCATAGTTTCAATCTTTGATGTACTAATTTCTGATGCACCCTTAGAACTAGTAATCTTTGTCATTCAATCCCAGGGAAAATCTTCAATTCATCCCCGACAATGATGCCACAGATGTTAGCACCAGAAGTCACCTATGGATTTTGGAAGAGGTAAGCCCAGTACCCATCAGTTTGTATGTCACAATGAATAAATTTAAGAGGGGTCTAATGGACGCAGACTCATGACTATATCACTTTAACTCAGGAAACTGGGTTGGAAATGCATGAGCAGATGAGGTCTTGATCTAACTTCAGTCAATAAGTTGTAGTAAGAGTGAGTAGAGGGAATACATTAACGAGGAGAGTGTAGAGGTATGTTGCGGACATCAGGTCTTATATCATCCTAAAAATAAAAAACTTAAACAAAAGATCATCTTGAATTCAAATCTCAAAGAAACTGGAAGAAGTTATAACAACACTATAATCAAACATTCACCATAATACAGTCACAAAAATTCATGTTAATCATTCAATCATGAACTCTTTCAGTATCAGGGGGAAACAAGATGGAGTAAGAAAATTTATTGTCATTAAAAAGGAAGTCTCGGATTACAATGCATAACCAGAGAACCAGAAGCTTCATTTAAAACCTTAGAATGCGAGAGATTTGCTCAACCATCGACCTTAACAAAATAGCAAAACTGAGTATTTATACTAAGAGAAATTTCCCCTCCAGAAGTGTGACCTCACTATTACATTCAAAGCTTTGCGTCTCAACATTCTTCTGTCAGCCTACACTTTCATTCTTCTGTCATATGCAAGATCGAACCAGTATGGGCTTCATAAGAAAATCCCTAACAGGGAAACTTTCAGTTGATAGTCTTCCCTCCACGGCCATATTTTCCATGCTTTCCATTTATGTGGTGAAATGAGGTTTCAACCACCCTCCCCATATTTATTAACTACTTTTATTAGGATCAGGATGAGGACTGACACCCATGAATGCTCTAGGCGAGTTCACAACTCCTCCAAGTCAATTTTGGCACCTCAAATCCAATCAGATCCTTCTTTGTGACCAAGACGATCTCTTTGATCCTTTGCACGTCTCCATTCCCTTACCTCATGTGACAGCGGGCTATGACTGTGTGCTTATCCATATGAAAAATCGAGACATCGCACTTTGGGAGTTTTCACTCTCTTTGATTTCAAATATCCTGATGCTCGAAATCGCGAAACGGACCATCTGGCTCTACGGACATATTTGCCTTGAATTTGATGCCATGATCATCTCCTCGGACAACCTCAACCGCTTGTCACTCAATTAGACACTTACCCTTCTTGTGGTCCCACTTTCCATATGACCTTGGGTTGTGACCGTGGGCCTAATTCTTAGGCGTGTCATGATTTTGCGTTTCGCAAACTCATGTTGTGCTCCATGTTCACCTCCACTTCACGATCACTCGGATCCTACACCACATGTCCTTCTAAAATGGACGTCCCAGATAATTCTGTGACCTCACATTTCGTGAGTCCTCATGACTCCACCCTTTGACTGCTTCATCCTGCAAGTCATGGAAATACTAATTTTGTTCCATGTGTCCTTCCTGGTACTAACGGCTAGGATTGAGATCAGGATTTTGGGCCTTTTTTTGAAGCTAAACCTCATGTAAATCCATGATCTTGATCACTCGATGGTCATCGATCTGATCTTCCTGATGGATCTCCTTCATTGAAAGTTGATCTTGCTCTCCCACTTTATTCGATTCCATATCCAACTGCTCTAACAAATGGTCTTGTTCTTACAGCTGCAGCTTGTGTGAAGAATTACTTGGATGACTGATGAGGACTTGGGAAAACAAAAGGATTAGTGGCAAAAGAAAAAAGAACAGTGATTGATTCGAGAGAAAATAGGTCGATCGAACGGATGAAGGCAAATAGAGAAAAATGACAAGCCAAGAGGAAAAAATTATGATTAGGTCTATAAAAGGAGAAGAGATAGGAAAAATTACATACTTAAGTAGAAACCACAAACTCGTAAGGCTCTGACAAGTTTATGTGATAACATAATCAAATTAGAATCATACATAAATAAACTGTAAATAAGCATACATGTGGATAGGTGGATTTTGTCCATGTGGGGGAACAAGTAAAGCAAATGCTCGTGTCCTAAAAAGACGTATTGTCCTTCCTCTCAAACAGCACTGGACCTTCCAAGAGCACTCAACAGTGGGGTCTGAAGCCACCGAAAGAGAAACTAGTGAAGGATGGAAAAATCAGTTATAATGAGGGGTAGAGGGTGCATATCTCGAAAGAGCTGGCGATATTTCCCAATAGCCACACAAAATATGATCAAGGTGCAATTGCAGCACACAATTGCCACCTGGGTAGATGTCCTAAATTTGGCCACTAGGTACCTCAATCAAAGTGCGACATTTATATTTTCGGCCTCAGAAATGGGTCACAGGCTCGGTCCCTTCCCAAAGTTGGGTGACTCAAGGAGGGACTCACAGAACAATTGAACCTCGGCCTTCAACCCTTCATGGGTATATCTCTGCGTTATGGTGTAGGAACACTTGACTTGGAGGATTTTAAAGTTCCCTATCAGTAATATTATAATGTTTGAAAATGTGAGAACCAGATAGCGGGGGGTTATTTGGATGCCTACCCCCGAGATCCTACCTAGACTAAAAAATTTCTTTTGGCACCTCCTGTGGAGGAAAACTTAGTGATTTTTTAGAAAAAATTTAGATGTGGTGGGATGAGAGATTGGGGGTGTGAACCAATCTCGTTTGAATTAAGTGGGTGTGGATAATTTCTTCAAGAAATAGTGGGACTTTTTGGAATTCCTTTGGAGAAAACCTACTTCAACCTCCACAATTCAAGATGGAAATTATGTGAGTGAGGAGTGACTTTGTGTGAGATAAAGTGAAAAAATGTGTCAAATTTTAATAGTTTAGTTTTGAATTTGGAACATGTGGACTTCCTGTGGTCTTTAGAAATATTTGTTACATATCTTACTAAGTGTCATTGGTACAACCTTGAGGAATTTTAAAAACCCTAGAGAACTAGCATGTGGACATATGGGTCCTTACCAATCCTTTAAACTCCCTAATGTTGTTTACACTAAGAAAGATTTGAAAAACTGTCCTAGATTGCAAACATGTGGGCATGTATGGGCCCATTACTTTGATCTTTAAACTCTTCTAGTGATGTAAACCAAGAAATCAATTTCAAGAAACTATCCTAAGTTTGCAACATGTGGGCATGTATGGGCCCTTACAAATTTAGGATGATTTCAAAAAGAAACTAAGAGGAGCCCTAGGGGGGCTTTGTCCTCTCCTAAATATTTTTGTTAAGGGAGATGAAATGTCCCCTTAACCACCTTTCTGATTCTCAAGATCACTTGATGGTGCGAGAGAAGAGCATGCTCAATGATAAAAGTTGATTTTTGGTCCTAATGCAAGTGTGTTTATATGTAATAGAAATAATCTCAACTTAAATTTTACAAACCAAACAAGCCATCCATGTCGCAACTAAAGAAAAATAGGAGAATATATGGTTCTTTTTACCCCCTAAGTGCCCATGTTTAGCTAACCTTTCATATGGGAAAGGAGTCTAAGTGGGGTGCATTTACAATTTGCATGAAAGAAAAAATTTGAAGGCTAGGGGCCTTCAAATTATCACAAAAAATCCTTACAATTTTGAAAGTCTGGAAATGTCTGTGGGTTACAGTTTAGACAGAGACACAATGGGCGCACAGTGCACAGAATGCGTTGAGAAAATAATCATTTTGGGTGCACAATGCGATGAGTGCGCGTCTGTGGGCTGGAATACCCATGCACATCCTGATATGTGCCGGAGGGGGGGGATTTTTGAGTGAAATTCTCCTCCTCCAACTCAAAATCTAGCTCTTGACAAGTAAGGCTAGGCCGATTTTGGTACCTTCAAAACAAATGGATTAAAAATAAGTGTTCTCTAAGCCCAAATAGGGTGGAAATTGATACCTAATCCCCAGTATGGTCGTCAATATGTTGTGTTTGTTTCGTCACTTGGGTGAGCAAAACAAGGGCACTTGCATGCCTAGTTGGGCCTGATAGACAAGACAAAGGTTAGTGCAAGGATTAAATAAGTTAAGCACATGAAATAAACAAGTAAACAAACTAAAATAACTAAGGAAATAAAACTAGAATGCATAAGTGTTGGCCCTTGACCAAGTTTTGGGAGATTCTTGGCCATAGTGACCTATTTTGGGACTTCGACAGCCTGTCAAAGGAGGAGCACAAGACGAAGCAGAGATCAAGGGATCTTGGCCCACATTTGGGTCCTTTTGGGGTTTTTGGGATTATGTAACAGGATTGGGATGTCGGCCCATGGGTTTACCCATGCTTAGGCCTATTTTGTAATGTATAAATAGATGTATAGGCATCCATAGGAAGATATAGGCATCTATGTGATGTGAATGTATGCTAAGTGCGATTAGAGTCTGTAAGTGCTTTGTGCATGACTGTAAGAGACTTGCAGAGCTAAGTGTAGATCCTTGTAGCATATTGTGGAGGGCTTAGTGTTGTAACACAAGGAATAAGGCTCTAGCGAGCTACGCAAATCTTTTGTCCTGTGCAAAGTAAGGGTTTTGATGGCTTTGTTCTTGTAACCGATTGACTGAAGACGATAAAGAAGAAGAGTTGGTGGGCATAGCCCCAGGGTGGGGGTGAACCACGTAAACACTGTGTTGTCTTTCTTTGTTATTGTCTGGATGTGTTTATATCTTCTTTTGTTAAGTGCTTAGAGATGATTAGATAGATACGCTTATGATTAGTGCTAATGATGTATAAGAATATTTGATCTATATGAATGTCTTGAGTGCTCGATCTACTATATATGACCTATCTAATGATGCTATGTTATTAAGTACGTTATATCATTGTGAATGTTGTGAAGCACTATTTTATCAACGAAGTGATTATTGATTGTATATTGAGGAACTGACAGTGCTAAGTGCTTTATTAAGTATTATAATCACAGATCTGTGTCTGAGCTAAGGTTGCAGACACTTAAGTATTGCAACCACCCCTGCCTCTACCCTAGGTGAGACTTCATCTGCTTCGCAGGTGTTACTGAAAGGGTCGGTAGTTAGGGATTTGTTGGTGCATTGTTGTAGCATTGAACCCTGAGTCTACTCCTGCGCCAAAAAATGGCTCTATTGTCAGGACCTAAAACTGTGATTGATGGGAAATTAGAAAGAAGAAGCTTTGTGCAAAGATCCGACCTGAAACTATGATTGCTGGGAACTGAGAAAGAAGAAGGTTTGTGCAAATATTCATCCTGAAATTGTGAAAGATCTGTGCGTAGATTTGTGCCCTAGTGCGCAGTATTCTACTTGATTTATAAATCTCTGTGCTAAAAGAAAGAAGCTCGATCTAAAGAAAAGAGGTCGGATTTGAAGAAAAGAAGCAAGATATGAAATCTTTGTGCCCTAATAAAGGTAAAATTGGGAATTCTTGATTAAAAAGAGGTAATATCTGCAAGCTATGTGCTCTGATAAAGGTAAGAATAGTTAAAATTTTTAGATCTGGAAGCTTTTTTCTTTGTAGAAGTAAGATAAGTGGAAATTTTTGTTTCTAGAGTATGGATCTAGGTATGTTTAATAAAGTCTATCCTAGTTTGAAAAATAGGGCATTAATAGATGAAAGAAGATTTGATATGAGTAGATCTGATAAGAATAGTGAAAGATATGTTATACCTATGAATAGAAAGAATGTTTGGACTAACAAATGGATGCAGGATCCTAGAAATACTTTTTTGCAAGATAGCTACTATGATCCTAGTGCACAGTACAAGAGAAGATGGGGATTAACCCTCTGTTACAGCTACAGAAAATAGGGAAATCTTGCTAAGGCATTCCCTGGGAAAAGACCTGGTTGTCTTTGTTGCAAATCTATGAACCATGAAGTGTTGGACTTCCCTAGAATGATTGATAAGCTTGAAAGTATGAACATAAGACAAGAAAACCCTAAGGCGGATCCACAAACTAAGGTTATAGTAGAACCCCAGAAAGAATCAGATAAGGTATTTCTACAGATGAAAGAAACCTTGAATGACCACCCACATGTTAGATTATCATAGATATTTAAAGACAAGGAATGACTTGAATAAAGAATAAGAGACTTCGACATTGACTGTGTTCTAGATGAGGAAACATAGGTGAATATCATGACAGAGAGAACTTGGGAAGCTATAGGAAGGCCTACTATGATTCCTTCATTAGGAGGAATAGGGTTATTCAGAGGAAAACCGGTAAACCCATGTGGAAAGCTTACTCAGATATCTATGAATGCCAATGGAACTTCGACAGAAGAAGATTTTGATATTATTCAATTTATTGAGGACCACACCCTATTTACCATGTTACTAGGGAAACCTTGGATTGAAAGAGACCAAGCCAGATGAAAAGATGAAGAAGAAGTTTTGGAGCAGAAGAGACAAGAGTTAAGAGATTCCATGACTAGAAGGATCGCATACTTAATTGAAGAACAGGAGAATAGGTTGAAGCTACTTAACACTAGAGACCCAGATGTCGAAGCTGTAAGAACATTAGAAGACCCGCAGAAGACTGAAGTACCTATATCGAAGAAAGAAGAGGTGTTAATCCTGAATCCTAGGAAAGAATCTCAACAACGCGAAGTGACTATGACCAAAGAAGATAAGAATTAGAATGGAAAAAGAACTATCGAGACGAAGCTCACTGGGAGGAAGGATAGAAATCTAAGTAAGAAGAGAGTTAAGTTTGAAAAGTTACAGAAGGTTTCAGAGGGAACTTTGTAGACATAAAATTTGCAGAATGGGAGCTTCATCGGGATATCAGAACAGTGACACATGGTGCTTCGCCATGGCGAGGTAATATAGCCATTAGGATCGATATATCCATTTGAATGTCACTCCAAAAGGTTTGGAAAGCATTGATAGCTCGACACCAGACCGTTGGACCATGCCATAACAGACAGAACAAGAGTTAATGAGGCTTCATACCCGTTGCAAGCAAACCGTTGTCAAGTTGCCTATTTATCCCATCGCGCCATGCATGGAGAACACTTTTTCTAACCAAGAATTTGAGCCTGCAGACCAAGTGAATTGCATACAGTGATCATTTCCCTCTTGCTTTTTATTCTAGTGTAGTATCTGAGTTAATTGTGAACTCGATATTATTAATCCTGAGCGTGTATGTCCGACGAGCTCACCGCAGTTGAAGAATCAGTAACAGAAGTACTCCTCGACTTGATGACTGAAAGAGTCATGTTGAAGAGAGGATTGTCTACCAGTCTACAAGCATCATCGAAGAGACAACTATCAACCTCTCTGTCCACTGCTTGATCCAGACCATCACAGCCTACAGATGAGAACAGAACCAAGCACAGAGATGATCTCGCGAATGCTAAGTTGATTCTAAGCATTTTACCCACCTATCTACCACCTTTGAGCGGCACAATAAATCAAGATAGTGTGCCTAGAGACTTTGAGTATGAATTGGTCACTGCATACCTCCTAAAGGGAATACACGCAGTTCGCACAGATCAAGAAAATGTAGCATCATTGAAGTTTAGCGACTTCAACCTCAGCGACAAGAAGGTCTATAGCATGTTCTCCCCACATAAGTACCTGACCAGGACGAAAGGAAAGAATTCAAATATCGTCCCTCAGTCATGGACCCATAACCTCGTGCAGTCCACACTGCTCAACGTCATGAAGATTCCTCACTTTGGAAGGCACCAAGAAGTGAATGCATGCATCAAGCTGCTCTTGTATTGTTACCATGGCGGATACTTGTGGTTAAACTGTCATATCACAATGGATCCGACATTAATCAATCATATCACATGGCTAAGTATGCAAGGCCCTGACCCACAGGATTTCTACCCTGGAAAAACAATGGATCGTTCTCTCGCACAAAGGATCAAGGACACCTACGAAGATGTTGAAAATGGAATGCGGGGCTACAAGGTAGCTTCTATCCAAAGTGGCGCAGTGTGCCTATCCTGTCAATTGATCGCAGAAAATTTGGTCTGCAAGAACCGACCCACCCAAGTCATTGGCTTTGTAGTTGACCTTGCAGGGAAGTGCGCAGAGGGCCTACAAATGAATTGGGTGAAGTACCTCGTGAACCAGTTGGAACTGGACTGCAGGGAAGCGCAAGATCAAGGATATGAGTTCCACTTCAGTTGGATTCTAATCTTGATTGCTTTCATCGCATGGGAGATGCCGGAAGGTACGACCTTCCTGGACATCGAGCCCTTTGAACCTCTGACTGCGAAGTTTAGTACACTATGGTATTCCAGTGAAATGAAAAAGAAATGGAAATCAAATGCCATATTCCACACATATTACAATAATTTTAAGATAGCTATCCAGTCCGAGCCTTGCATCACACCAAATACTCTCCATAGGTTTCGGCCTTAAATGAAATTCAGTGCGGATCACCATTTCATTTATATTAAAGCACGCCCTGATGAGCACAAGCAACAACTTCAATATTACTACAAGATAACAGAGGAGGACTTAGAAGAAATCACCAAGGACTGGTCGACGGACCTCCTCATTCTAGTTGACCCTGAGGAATATCTGATTTAGACAGTCCAGAAACTGCGTCGGATACACCCAAACCTAGCAAGATAAAGAAGACTGAAGAGGTCCATGATTTAGATAGCGCATCCATGAAGTTGAATAGAAGAAAGGCAAGGTTACACCATGACCAAAAGAAAGTGAAAGCAACCATGACCAAAATGTAGACCATCCTCACCTTTGACGACTTCGATTTCATCATAGCAGCCCTGAATGATGCTTCACTAGAGATAGAAGAGAAGCAAGAAGCTAAACAGGAGGAGGTGTTCCATCGGATTAAGGTTGAACTTCAAGGGGTGTAGCAGGAACTACAATCCCACCGCAGAGTCTCCACTGCACCTCTGTTAGTAGGAACATCAAAACTGGGAGATGAGCTAGCTCAACTCCACCACATTGTTGATACAGTTGAATCTCTCCTTCGACGAGCTCAGGAAGAAACAGTGCAAGACACCCAGGATTTGGCACAAGTACATGGAGACCTTGTAGAACAATGCAACACTATAGAATGGGAAAATCTTACTCTCCAAGCGAAGTGGGATGATGAAAAATCACAACTGCAGAAAAGCAAGGAACAGTTTCTCGCAGAGCAACTCGAAGTAAAGGAAATGGTTCACAGAGCACTTCTCCCTATGACAGTCATAGAAGTAAAGACTGAAGAGTGATTTCCACAGTAGGTAGCACAACTTGAAGAAGTAATCCAGCAGCTCCAATAGTGCATAGCAGACTTGGAGCTTCGCACTGTGCCAAAGGCCCCTCAAGATATAAGAGATCAAAGGGAAGCAAATGCCCGCAGCGCAGTTGATAGCCTAAAATCTCTTTCCTTGGAGTGCAAGCAGCTGAGTAACTGCAGTTCCAAAACATATGAGAACCTCATCGAGAATCCATAGTTACAGGCATTAGAGTCACATCTCAAGGAAGCAAAGTAGCATGTAGACACACTACAGGCACAACAAAAGGCCTTGTCGGTCGTGGAAATAATGAAGTGGTATTAGGAGCAATGCACCGCCCAGCAGTAGATCCATATGATTCAAAGCAGAGTGATGGAAGTTACTCAACAACTTCAACCAGTACAAGATAAGGCATGCTAATTATTCACAGAGGTTGAAAGCCGAGGAGCAGAGCTAGAACAGGTTGTCATCGCAACAGAACAACATCTAGAAGGGCCCGTGAATGACGCAGTGATCCAGGAGTTCACTGAGCAAGAGGTCGTCACATAGCAGTAGGTCGAAGCAGCTCGAGGCCTTCGAAGCAAAACTGGTCAGAGTGACTCGGGACAAGTCACAGGTGAGTGTTGGGGGCCTGTTGGCCCTTGACCAAGTGTTGGGAGATTCTTGGCCATAGTGACCTATTTTGGGACTTCGATAGCCTGTCGAAGGAGGAGCACAAGATGAAGTGGAGATCAAGGGATCTCAGCCCACATTTGGGTCCTTTCTGGTTTTTGGGGATTATCTAACAAGATTGGGATGTCGGCCCATAGGTTTACCAATGCTTAGGCCTATTTTGTAATGTATAAATATATGTATAGGCATATATAGGCAGATATAGGCATCTATGTGATGTGAATTTATGCTAAGTGTGAGTAGAGTCTGTAAGTGCTTTGTGCGTGACTGTAAGAGACTTGCAGAGCTAAGTGCAGATCCTTGTAGCAGATTATGGAGGGCTTAGTGTTGTAACGCAAGGAAGAAGGATCTAGTGAGCTGCGTAGATCTTTTGTCCTGTGCGGAGTAAGGGTTTTGATGTCTTTGTTCTTGTAACTGGTTAACTGAAGAAAATAAAGAAGAGAGTTGGTGGACATAGCCCCAGGGTGGGGGTGAACCATGTAAACACTATGTTGTCTTGCTTTGTGCTTGTCTGGATGTGTTTATATATTCTTTTGCTAAGTGCTTAAAGATGATTAGATAGATATGCTTATGCTTAGTGTTAATGATGTATAAGAATGTTAGATATTATCTATATGAATGTGTTGAGTGCTTGATCTGCTAGATCTTACCTATCTATTGATGTTAAGTGCTTAAGTACGTTATATCATTGTGAATGATGTGAAGCCCTATTTTATCAGCGAAGTGATTATTGATTGTATATTGAGGAACTGACGGTGATAAGTTCTTTATTAAGTATTATAATCACATATCTGTGTCCCATCTAAGGTTGCAGACACCTGAGTCTTGCAACCACCCCTGCCTCTACCTAGGGTGAGACTTCATCTTCTTCGCAGGTGTTGCCGAAAGGGCCGGTAGTTAGGGCTTTGTTGGTGCATTGTTGTAGCGTTGAACCATGGGTCTACCCCTGTTCCAACAATAAGAAACTTTTAAAACCATAAACAATCAACCAATGACCAATATTATGCCACCAATGGATAACTATATTAGTTGGAAAAACACCGTAGAGAAAAATAAGGAGTTATGAGTCCCCTCTTCCTCCTTGGGAGGGATCTTGAGCTCCCTAATGGAGAGCTCTTCTTACAATTGAAGAAAAATGACAAATGATGAAGAAAATCAATGCCTATTCCCCTAAGAGGTGAGTGGAATGGCCTATTGGAATGATGCTAGAATGCTCCTAGGAGAAAAGAGGATTCTCAAGGAAGAATTAAGGCAGCATAACAATACTCTGAAGATATTGGTTTCTTAGTGCACCCATGGCCTCCATTTATAGAATTTCTTTAAGGCAATATTCAACCGGTTCTTAGTGTGAACAAGGGGCCCTTTAGGGCACCCTTTGGTCCTTGACCAGCCCCCCATTCGGATTTAGCTCGGATATGAAGGTCAAATCAAGTTGGGAGTTGGTCCATAAGTGGTTGAGGGGCCAACAAGAACCATAAATGTGTCATTCACAGGAGTGTGTGGATTTTCTCGTACACAGTCGTGCATATGGTGCATTGTGCACTCTACGGGCTTTGTGGCCTGGGCACTATGCGCGTGCTTCTTTTAGTGAGTTTTCACATGTCAATTTTTTCCCAGTTGTATAGTTTTTTCCTTTTGGAAATGCATTTTGGTGTTGTAGGTGAACTAATAGTTGTTTGGAATTGTTGTATTTCTGTAACCATTTGCGTGCAACGTTGTGGATGAAATTTTAGTGATAATAGTTAGGTCCCTAACAAGAGGCTCCTTGGAATCAATATCCACTGAGTAGATACCAATTTTATAGAGAAGCAATCATAGAAATAACCACCATGTTTATAGATTCACAAGGTCCACCTTCCAAAGCATTGATCATTATAATTTAAAGAAATAAGGGTGATCATAGAAATGCATGAAAGTAAGAGTGATGCTACATTGATGAAATTACATGATTGATAGAAAGTAAATACTAGGTTCTACATAAGTCTAAAGAAACTCATAATATAAAAACAAATGACAATAATGAAATGAAGTGAGGATTCCTATTATCTCCCTTGAGTGGTCCATACACAAAGGATCTCTTGAAAACCTGAAAACATTTAAATAAACAAAACTTCAATAAAATCTTATTCCTTTTGTTTATAAAATGTCGCATAACAAAGAAAACATAACTCTCTCTATCTCTTGAATGCAATTTGAGCTAGTCTTCAACAACAAAAATAAAATTAAAAAATAGAATA
>JZKD02S2237549.1:19823-37590 GCA_000966675.3 Picea glauca | reverse complement strand
TACGGTAGTGAAATTGATGATGTTATGACTCAACAATTAAAATAAATGAATATGAATAAAATGCAAATTCCTAACTTCAATTCCCAATAAATGATAAGCTTTTCAAAATGCAATTTTCAATTTAATTCTCCAATTCAAAATAAAATGCAATCTTTCCATACATGTACTAAGATCAATGATAAGAACCCAAAAGATCAAATTCCAATAATGCAAAATGCTTAATATTTTTGTATTTTCAATATAAAAGAATGAAAATGCAAGGACTAAATAGAATCTTGATATAAATATTCTACTAAATGCAATCAGAGACAAACCAAGTGTTAGAATATAGAAGATGGTGTGCTCATTTTACCATTGACAATACCCTCGTCACCCAACCACAGGTCGAAGCCTCCCTCCGAGAACCTTAACCTTGACCTGAGAATTCCTCTGGAAGCAAACCCTAGGCTAGATAGCCAAACAAAGAGTAGCGCATCAATCCCAAAAAGATAGCGCATCAATCCCCAAGGATAGGACATCACAAAAGACTGATCATATGTTCCAAACCCTAGCCAAGAGATATCAAAGCTAATATTGAAACTAGCTGCTGTTGCAGTTGCACCTGCAACCCTCCTCCAAACCTGTGCACCAGACTGCAACTGCAGTGCACACCAACTGGGAAAATGTAATTTTGAGATGTTGTCAAATGAGAACTGGCGCCCTGTATTTATATTAACCCTGCCAGTTTATTGGGGCTGACTTCTCCTTCTGGGTATGTGTCTGTTTAGTATATTATTATTAATTATGGCTGACTTCTTCTCTTGGAGGCTAATAGCCTAATATAAATTATCTTCTTGAGCCGACAAGGCTTCTAGGGTTATTAGCCAATTCATTAGGGTTTCTCTTGCTTCCTGGAGTATTCTATTCTCATCAAGTTCACACGTAGAGGTAAATACCTCCCGCAGCTACCATAATATTAACACCAAGTAGGATATCAGGAAGCAAACACCCAGCCCAAGATGAAAGGACAATCAATGAAAAGGATGATGAGAAAGGAACCACCCGAAAATTCAACCAAAGAAAGGTTTCCTATCATTCTACAGGCACTTAACATTCATAATAGAGACCTAAAAAGACTCAACAACCATCAAAACTTACCCAGCAAACATCAAAATCAGCAACCAAGCATACAAGAAATATGTACGTGAATATTCAAGATAAAACCACGCATATATGTTTCTTGCAGAAGGACATCACATGTATGTACGCGACTGTCAGGTAAAAACCCATGTATATGTATTAAAAAACTGCCAGGTCAAGGATAAGGCTAAGAAACAAAAACACACAATGAATAGAGGTTGTCAAGCAATCAAACAACAAGAAACTCAATATAAATCAAAATGAGAGAAATCAAAGGAGAAAAACACGCCAAACCCAGAAAAGAAGATTATACTCCCTAGTATGGTCACCAATTCTGTTACGAGGAAAATCTCTCTATGGCATGGGGTAAACCACAACACACAGAAATGAATGCATAAATCAACTCTAGTATCAAGTATGCTATATAAACAAATATTCTAATAGGACAAGATAAAGAGCCTACCTTGTCCAGACATTCGATGAAGTCCACTGTTGAGCACTTGACTCAAAGAAATACACCTGCAAATTGTCCTCAACAACCGAGAAATGAAATCATATGGTGATAATATATAAAGTTAGCACATTCAATAGCATAATCCAACAATATTCATAACAAATATGCCCATCGAATAACAATTCAAATATTTGCAAGACATTAATTGGACGAGAAAAGAGTATTTCTATTAAAATGTAATCATCAAAAGTGAATGAATTACAAACTTTCTTGTCGGCACGGTTCATAACCGATAAACTAAGTCCCTTCCAGCTGGGCCTCCACCACTTCAATCCTCCACTGAAGGAAATCTCATATAAGAGAGACAATGAGGTTCTTAATCAAGTAGGGAAGATATTGGGGGTTGAACAATGTGTTCATACTTAAAAGGATAAAGGGATGCATACTTATTACGAAGTGAATGGTTTCTCCAGAGTAACTTTTCTCTCAAGGTTGAATTTTTCTCCACTTTTCCATAGCTTGTATAGGGCCCATTTATATCCTTCAAATGGAATTGAAGGGATGAGTTAGAACATTTCCAGTATGTGGAAGGTCAAGGATCATGGATATCATGACGTGACATGGAAACCCGACACCATTTTTTAATTTGGGCACAAAACCCATTGTACATGGATTGTAATGGTGCAACCTACACATACAGATGTTGTATAAATGTTAGGGCGTGTATATGTGGAAAAACATTATTTTTAGCTCTGGGAACTGCAAAAAGGGACTTCAATTCTGCATAGGGAAATGGAAAAAGGCCTTCTGAGAAAATTTTCATAGGGTGAGGAAAATATTTCTATAAAACCAAGTCCCTCAAAACCATAATTTCATATTCCCAAACACCAATTGAATCAAGTTCAATAAGTTCCTCCCTAATGAGGGAAATACTATGCCCAATAGAATGTTCCAATCCTACAAATTCACAAAACAATCAAGGGGCTAGGGACAACCCTCCCCAAATCTACCTAGTAAATTTGGGTGCAACACTAATCCCACAAGTCAAAACTAGGATCCCAACTATCCTCCCAGGCAAGGAAAGGATCATAGCTAAGGACAAACCACCCTTGTTTTCTTTATAAGGTGTACACAAATTACACTCATCATTGTCCTCTTTTACACAAGATACATCATATGGGAAGAAGCATCTTAGCATGAATTTTTTAACACCCCTCTAGGTCAAGCCAATACTCAACCAATCCATCCACATGTTTCCCAACCTATGGTGTTGAAAAATCCATTTCCACTATAATATTTAGTATCAATACAATTAAAAAAACCTCCTCCCAATCAAAAATTAACATCTAATCCTCTTGTAGACTCTTCATTCAAGAATATTTACATCAATTCTACAAATGTTAACCTTCAAACTCATAGGAATAAATATGGTATGTCACATGAACTCACACCTTCTAATAATGAAAATTAACCACCCCCAAATAGTGGCCCCTTGAAAATTATGTGACCAAATGGAAACCCTACTCCCAAACTACTAAAGGTGCCTTTTTTATTGTACTACCCATAACCCTCATAACAAGGTCATTCATAAAAATCTAATCCTCTTGGAGACCCTTCATTCAATAATATCTACATCAATTCTACCAATATTAACCTTCAAAATCATAGGCATAAATATGGTATGTCACATGAACTCACACCTTCTAATAATGAAAATGAACCACCCCCAAATAGTGGCCCCTTGAAAATTATATGACCAGATGCAAACCCTACTCCCAAACTAGTAAAGGTTCATTTTTATCATACTACCCATAACCCTCATAACAATGCCATTCATAATTATAGCATAGTGGATGATTTCTCCTAGTCTCATGCAGCCATGTCTACCCTTGAGGTACTTCAAAACTACCCTTCATAGTGTAGGTCCTTGATAACAACTTTGGGTGCAATTTATATGTCTAATGCTAGGTTTATTACATTTGAATTAGATCAAGCAAAGCCTCATCTTCCTTCCTTAGTTTCATTTTAGGTGCCAATCACTGTTAAGAACCTTATTTCCCACTATTGTATTATTAATGAAGCTGATTCAACATGAGTCATTTCCATCCATGCTTGGAAAAAAATGTTCTCTCCAAAATTTATTCCATCCCTCATGACCCTTTTTGTAAATGATGGTCATCCTTCTCAACCACAATGAATTTTGCAAAATATTATTGTTGAACTTGATGGTAAGACCATTTTGATTTATATTGAGATTGTAGATTCTCAATTGGACTATGAAATTATGTTTGTGTACTTATGTGGATTCCATGAAAATTGTAGCCTCCATATGTTTTAATCTCGTGACATCTCCCCATCACAAAAATAGTGTGACTCTCGATTGGCTTATGTATGAAAATCCTAAGTCAACATCTAAGATTAATAATGCCTTTCCAACTCTTGAACGAATCTTATCATGCCTTATTTTTATGAGGTTTTTCCTAGTGTGTTCAAAGAGCCCTCTTTGTTAAGTACATATTCAAAACCATTTGCAGGTATTCCACCTAAAGGAATATCTAAGATGTATACCATTTCATCTAGATAATTGTCTTCTCAAGCAAACCTTGAGCCCACTACTCCTCTAATGGAAGGAAATATATGGTCAAAATCACCCATTACACATATTCCATTCCTATTTCCTCCTCCTATAATAGTTAGAACTCATGTCATGGTGACATTGAATCTTCACTTTAGGTATCCTGGTATGGTATCTCATGACCTACCTAATCTAATAGATTCTTTGATACCATCACGCCATCTAGTTTTTACTCCTCTTCTACCTCAAAGAATACCATTTGTATCTACTTCTCCATTGATTCAAGAGACTATCTATTAGTCTTAGACTAGAAAAGGTAAGAAGGGTGGTGGGGGAAAGATCAAAAAACACACCACCCATAAGTGCCTAGATCTCTCAATGTTGTGGAGTTTAATTTACCCTCAAAATGAGAGATCTGATAAATCCATCCTCATGGTTCATATCACTCCCCAAGACTCTACTAAGAAATGAAACAAATTGTTGCATACAAAACATCCACGTGGCTTATGTGATACCTATGGTCACAATTTGCATATTTTTTCTAAAGTCCCCATTTTTAGAACAACACTTGTGAGAGTATGCCAAAATCATGTTGTGCCACAAGTTACACCTACGAAAGAGATGTTTCCCCCTAGTAATTGTTGGTTGTGAAGCCCGATTATCTTCCTGATTCAAAGGTTTGTTTCAACAATGCTTGGACCTCATTCCCTAATGAGGGGTGGGGGGGGGCTTCCCCCCCCCCCCCCCCCCCCCCTCATGGCGGGGGATTCTGGGGCAGCACCCCCAAAGCAAAATTTTGGGAAAAATTGCCTTGTTAAGTATTGTAATTTCATAGTCAATCTAGACCATTCATTATAAGGTTGCATATTTGATGGTAGAATTTATTTTAGGGTTTTTTTCCCTAGAAGGAAACCCTCTTTTATGAGGGAATTGTATTGTGGTTGTGTATTATCTTCAATATTGTATTCTGAGAGAGGAGATTGTGAGAGAAATAAGAGGAAGTTACAATGGGTGTATTGTAGGCTATATCCTTTCATTTTGCTCGATAATAATAAGGAAGGACCTGGAAATTTTTCTGTTGGATGTAGCCCACACTGGGTGAACCACGTATATCTGTGTCTCTATTGTATTGTGTATATTTTGTGTTTTATTTCCACATTTGTTTTATTTTATTGATCTGTGATCCTATTTTTCTAACAACTGGTATCAAAGTGAAGGGTATCTCGCAGGAAAAGAGGGTTCCTGGTTTGAGTGGGAGCAATGGGGGAAGATGGAAAGTTTAGGGTTGAGAAATTTAACGGCCAAAACTACTAGTTATGGAAGATTTAGATGAAATATTATTTATATCAAAGGGATCTATTCCTACAATTGGGTGGAATAAAAAAGAATCTAGTGGCCATGAAGCATGAAGAATGGGAGGTTCTTGACAGAAAGGAACTAGGAACGATATGGTTGAGCCTGGCAACATTGGTGGAATTCAATATTTCAAAAGAAAAGACAATGAATAATTTGATGGATGCATTAGATAAACTGCATGAAAAACCCTCGACATCAAATAAGGTATTTCTAATGAAGAGATTATATAATATGAATATGTTAGAAGGTGGGTCTGTTGCATATCATTTAAATGAATTTAATACGGTTACTAATCAGCTTAGTTTTGTAAAATTGGACTTTGATGATGAGGTCCGGGCTCTTCTAATCCTGTTCTCATTGCCAAAAAGTTGGAATGTCTTGTTCATGGTTGTAAGTAACTTTGTCTCTGGTTCAAACACTCTAAAATTTGATGATGTTGTTGGTGTTATCCTTAGTGAGGAAATGTGACGAAAAAGCACATGTGAGACATTAGGTAATACATTGACTCTGGAGAATAGAGGGAGACAAAATGATAGAGAAAAGGGCTCAGGGAACTATGGGAATTCTAGGAAGGGCATATCCAAATCCAGACTGGGAAAGATAGAGTGTTGGAATTATGGGAATAAAGGAGATTTGAAGAAAGATTGTGGAGCTCCAAAGAAACAAAGAGATGGACAACAAGAGAAAAATCAAGAAGCAAATGCAACATATGATGTGTTACAAGGTGATTTTATTATTTCTGTAGATAATATTTATGAGTCTTGGGTAGTATATTCAGGGGCTTCATTTCATGTCACACCCCATAGGAAACATTTTCTAGATTATGTTCAAGGTGATTTTGGATAGGTTCATTTGGGTGATGATGCACCGTGCAAAATTGTTGGAATGGGTAAGGTACAAATAAAGAAAAATAATGGAAACCAATGGNGAAACCCGACACCATTTTTTAATTTGGGCACAAAACCCATTGTACATGGATTGTAATGGTGCAACCTACACATACAGATGTTGTATAAATGTTAGGGCGTGTATATGTGGAAAAACATTATTTTTAGCTCTGGGAACTGCAAAAAGGGACTTCAATTCTGCATAGGGAAATGGAAAAAGGCCTTCTGAGAAAATTTTCATAGGGTGAGGAAAATATTTCTATAAAACCAAGTCCCTCAAAACCATAATTTCATATTCCCAAACACCAATTGAATCAAGTTCAATAAGTTCCTCCCTAATGAGGGAAATACTATGCCCAATAGAATGTTCCAATCCTACAAATTCACAAAACAATCAAGGGGCTAGGGACAACCCTCCCCAAATCTACCTAGTAAATTTGGGTGCAACACTAATCCCACAAGTCAAAACTAGGATCCCAACTATCCTCCCAGGCAAGGAAAGGATCATAGCTAAGGACAAACCACCCTTGTTTTCTTTATAAGGTGTACACAAATTACACTCATCATTGTCCTCTTTTACACAAGATACATCATATGGGAAGAAGCATCTTAGCATGAATTTTTTAACACCCCTCTAGGTCAAGCCAATACTCAACCAATCCATCCACATGTTTCCCAACCTATGGTGTTGAAAAATCCATTTCCACTATAATATTTAGTATCAATACAATTAAAAAAACCTCCTCCCAATCAAAAATTAACATCTAATCCTCTTGTAGACTCTTCATTCAAGAATATTTACATCAATTCTACAAATGTTAACCTTCAAACTCATAGGAATAAATATGGTATGTCACATGAACTCACACCTTCTAATAATGAAAATTAACCACCCCCAAATAGTGGCCCCTTGAAAATTATGTGACCAAATGGAAACCCTACTCCCAAACTACTAAAGGTGCCTTTTTTATTGTACTACCCATAACCCTCATAACAAGGTCATTCATAAAAATCTAATCCTCTTGGAGACCCTTCATTCAATAATATCTACATCAATTCTACCAATATTAACCTTCAAAATCATAGGCATAAATATGGTATGTCACATGAACTCACACCTTCTAATAATGAAAATGAACCACCCCCAAATAGTGGCCCCTTGAAAATTATATGACCAGATGCAAACCCTACTCCCAAACTAGTAAAGGTTCATTTTTATCATACTACCCATAACCCTCATAACAATGCCATTCATAATTATAGCATAGTGGATGATTTCTCCTAGTCTCATGCAGCCATGTCTACCCTTGAGGTACTTCAAAACTACCCTTCATAGTGTAGGTCCTTGATAACAACTTTGGGTGCAATTTATATGTCTAATGCTAGGTTTATTACATTTGAATTAGATCAAGCAAAGCCTCATCTTCCTTCCTTAGTTTCATTTTAGGTGCCAATCACTGTTAAGAACCTTATTTCCCACTATTGTATTATTAATGAAGCTGATTCAACATGAGTCATTTCCATCCATGCTTGGAAAAAAATGTTCTCTCCAAAATTTATTCCATCCCTCATGACCCTTTTTGTAAATGATGGTCATCCTTCTCAACCACAATGAATTTTGCAAAATATTATTGTTGAACTTGATGGTAAGACCATTTTGATTTATATTGAGATTGTAGATTCTCAATTGGACTATGAAATTATGTTTGTGTACTTATGTGGATTCCATGAAAATTGTAGCCTCCATATGTTTTAATCTCGTGACATCTCCCCATCACAAAAATAGTGTGACTCTCGATTGGCTTATGTATGAAAATCCTAAGTCAACATCTAAGATTAATAATGCCTTTCCAACTCTTGAACGAATCTTATCATGCCTTATTTTTATGAGGTTTTTCCTAGTGTGTTCAAAGAGCCCTCTTTGTTAAGTACATATTCAAAACCATTTGCAGGTATTCCACCTAAAGGAATATCTAAGATGTATACCATTTCATCTAGATAATTGTCTTCTCAAGCAAACCTTGAGCCCACTACTCCTCTAATGGAAGGAAATATATGGTCAAAATCACCCATTACACATATTCCATTCCTATTTCCTCCTCCTATAATAGTTAGAACTCATGTCATGGTGACATTGAATCTTCACTTTAGGTATCCTGGTATGGTATCTCATGACCTACCTAATCTAATAGATTCTTTGATACCATCACGCCATCTAGTTTTTACTCCTCTTCTACCTCAAAGAATACCATTTGTATCTACTTCTCCATTGATTCAAGAGACTATCTATTAGTCTTAGACTAGAAAAGGTAAGAAGGGTGGTGGGGGAAAGATCAAAAAACACACCACCCATAAGTGCCTAGATCTCTCAATGTTGTGGAGTTTAATTTACCCTCAAAATGAGAGATCTGATAAATCCATCCTCATGGTTCATATCACTCCCCAAGACTCTACTAAGAAATGAAACAAATTGTTGCATACAAAACATCCACGTGGCTTATGTGATACCTATGGTCACAATTTGCATATTTTTTCTAAAGTCCCCATTTTTAGAACAACACTTGTGAGAGTATGCCAAAATCATGTTGTGCCACAAGTTACACCTACGAAAGAGATGTTTCCCCCTAGTAATTGTTGGTTGTGAAGCCCGATTATCTTCCTGATTCAAAGGTTTGTTTCAACAATGCTTGGACCTCATTCCCTAATGAGGGGTGGGGGGGGGCTTCCCCCCCCCCCCCCCCCCCCCCTCATGGCGGGGGATTCTGGGGCAGCACCCCCAAAGCAAAATTTTGGGAAAAATTGCCTTGTTAAGTATTGTAATTTCATAGTCAATCTAGACCATTCATTATAAGGTTGCATATTTGATGGTAGAATTTATTTTAGGGTTTTTTTCCCTAGAAGGAAACCCTCTTTTATGAGGGAATTGTATTGTGGTTGTGTATTATCTTCAATATTGTATTCTGAGAGAGGAGATTGTGAGAGAAATAAGAGGAAGTTACAATGGGTGTATTGTAGGCTATATCCTTTCATTTTGCTCGATAATAATAAGGAAGGACCTGGAAATTTTTCTGTTGGATGTAGCCCACACTGGGTGAACCACGTATATCTGTGTCTCTATTGTATTGTGTATATTTTGTGTTTTATTTTATTGATCTGTGATCCTATTTTTCTAACAACCGGTATCAAAGTGAAGGGTATCTCGCAGGAAAAGAGGGTTCCTGGTTTGAGTGGGAGCAATGGGGGAAGATGGAAAGTTTAGGGTTGAAAAATTTAACGGCCAAAACTACTAGTTATGGAAGATGTAGATGAAATATTATTTATATCAAAGGGATATATTCCTATAATTGGGTGGAATAAAAAAGAATCTAGCGGCCATGAAGCATGAAGAATGGGAGGTTCTTGACAGAAAGGAACTAGGAACGATATGGTTGAGCCTGGCAACATTGGTGGACTTCAATATTTCAAAAGAAAAGACAATGAATAATTTGATGGATGCATTAGATAAACTGTATGAAAAACCCTCGACATCAAATAAGGTATTTATAATGAAGAGATTATATAATATGAATATGTTAGAAGGTGGGTCTATTGCATATCATTTAAATGAATTTAATACGGTTACTAATCAGCTTAGTTTTGTAAAATTGGACTTTGATGATGAGGTCGGGGCTCTTCTAATCCTGTTCTCATTGCCAAAAATTTGGAATGTCTTGTTCATGGTTGTAAGTAACTTTGTCTCTGGTTCAAACACTCTAAAATTTGATGATGTTGTTGGTGTTATCCTTAGTGAGGAAATGTGACGAAAAAGCGCATGTGAGACATTAGGTAATACATTGACTCTGGAGAATAGAGGGAGACAAAATGATAGAGGAAAGGGCTCAGGGAACTATGGGAATTCTAGGAAGGGCATATCCAAATCCAGACTGGGAAAGATAGAGTGTTGGAATTGTGGGAATAAAGGAGATTTGAAGAAAGATTGTGGAGCTCCAAAGAAACAAAGAGATGGACAACAAGAGAAAAATCAAGAAGCAAATGCAACATATGATGTGTTACAAGATGATTTGATTATTTCTGTAGATAATATTTATGAGTCTTGGGTAGTATATTCAGGGGCTTCATTTCATGTCACACCCCATAGGAAACTTTTTCTAGATTATGTTCAAGGTGATTTTGGATAGGTTCATTTGGGTGATGATGCACCGTGCAAAATTGTTGGAATGGGTAAGGTACAAATAAAGAAAAATAATGGAAACCAATGGTTATTGAAATAGGTAATACATGTACCATATCTAAGGAAAAATATAATTTCAACAAGGAAGTTGGCAAGTGAAGGTTGTATATCAATATTTACAGATAAGGCGTGGAAGGTCACCAAATGATCATTGGTGATAGAAAAAAGGAAAGAAGGTACATACATTGTATGTATGTACTGGTAATATTGATTCTTCTATCTATTTATCTTCTATAGGAGTGGATACAACATTGTTGCATCATAGGCTTGGAAACATGAGTGATAAGGGGATGCAGATACTTCACAAAAGAAATTTGTTGCCAGATATTAAACAAATTGATTTGGATATCTGTGAGCATTTTGTTTATGGAAAAAAGNTTTTTTTTCCCTAGAAGGAAACCCTCTTTTATGAAAGCATTGTATTGTGGTTGTGTATTACACAAATGTTGTATTCTGAAAGAGAATACTGTGAGAGAAAGAAGAGGAAGGTACAGTGTGTGTGATGTAGGTTGTATCCTTTCATTTCGCTAGATAATAATAAGGAAGGACCTAGAAATTTCTTTGGTGGACGTAGCCCACACTAGGTGAACCACATATATCTATGTCTCTACTGTATTGTGTATATTTTTTGTTTTATTTTCACATTTTTTTTTTATTTTATTGCTCTGTGATCCTATTTTTCTAACAATAATATATATGAATGGGGAATTTATATCCATTTGTTACATTTTCTCTCTATTAGGATCTTTCCCCGTTGACCATCCATCATTTTCATTAATTATTTCTAAGAGATTATTTTCGGTTGCTTTACCACCTCTTGCTTCATCATTGGTGTATTTTTCCTCCACATCAATGATATCCTCATTAGTAAGTGTTGCTCCTCATTAGTAAGTGTTTCCAATGTGATACATACCTAACATGACTTTGGATCTTTTACAAGGTCCAATCCTAAAACTTTGTCTTCTTCAATCACTTTAATAGTGATACTTGAAGCATGGGCCCATACAACCCTATGTTGGAATTATTTCCATTGATTTCAAATGATTAATGATGTCATTAATTTCATATTACTGCATTACAATACACAAAACATTTCAAAGGTTGACACACACACACACACATATAGGTCTACAATTATATTAAAAAAGGGGTGCATGTGAAAAAGTTAAAAGTGAAATGGTTGTTTCAAACGCATTGGTTTGGGGTATTTTCCCATGGTATTGGGAATTAATTATTTAAATAAGGGGAATGTTCCTTCATGAAGGGTTATGAAAAAGTATAAAAGGAGAAATCATTAAGAGAAAGTGTGAGTGTGAAAAATGGATTAGCAAATATCGAATTGTGAAATCAGTTTCAAGTCATCTTGGAATTTTTGTGATAACTTTTTTTATAGAAAGTTTCAGACCCTGAGAACTTGTAGATATATAGGAGAGATATTGGAGTAAACATGGTAAAAACATCATATTTTGTTTCGCTAAAATTTTAGAGATATGCTCTGTGGAAGTTAGGGTTCTTGAATGCTCCTAAAATCAATTTAAAATAGGTCAGCTTGGAACTTTTGCTATAACTTATTTTTTCAGATGTTTCAGACCTTGATATTTTGCAACGCCAGAGGAGAGGTCTTGGTGTACATGTGGTAAAAATATCATATGTTGGTTCGCTATACTTTCAAAGATATTCTCTATGGAAGTTAGGGTTCTTGAATGCTCATGAAATCATTTTCAAACAGGTCATCTTGGCACGTTTGCTATAAACGTTTTTTTGGGATGTTTCAGACCATGATATTTTGAAAAGATAGAGGACACATACATAAATACCTCCAGTAAAAATATCATAATCATATTCACAACATTGGATGCGTGGCATGTTGTACAAGTTCGTTCTTGGGAAGAGGCCCCAAAAAACAAGCCTTGGAAAAGTTTCCATTTGGAAATTCAAATTTTGGTCAGACTTGGTAAAGGAAGAAGTAGTGAAGGAAGAAGCAGTGAGTAGACCTGGTAAAGGTAGAAATAATGAGCAGACATTGTGAAGGAATAAATAGCAAGAAAACTCAGTAAAGGTTGGCCCAAATTAGATATTGGTATCTCTTATTAAGTTGGTGCTTAGCGGTGGGGATTGGTTTCTACGAATATATGTAAGAAATTGGTGCCTCTTATTAAGTTGGTTCTTAGTGGTGGGGATTTTTATCTCCAGTAGATTGGTGTCTACGAAGATCTAAAATATATTGGTGTCTCTTACTAAGTTGGTGCTTAGAGGTTGGGATTGGTCTCCCCAATAGATTGGTTTCTACGAAGATATGTAAGAGTACGTTAGTGACTACCGGGATTTGTACTAGTGCGGATCGATGTCTCTAGTAGGTTGGTGCCTACAAATATTTGTAATAGTAGGTTGGTACCCACAAATAATTATAAAGAGAAGTTTCATGGTTTTCTCCTAAAAAGGTTTCCATGTAAATCATGTTTTCCATGATGTGATTGTTTTCTTATGGTTGATGAATGTAATACCCCTGTTTCCCCTAGTTTGTAAATATAACTATAACTGGCCAAGAGACTATGGTGGACTAAATATGTGTGAATGTTTGATTTTATGAACCTTTGTATAAAAGGGCCAATGTATGATTTTTTTGTTATTAATAGAAATTGGATATGTGTTGCACAACTGCTGAAAGGGAGGAGTTTACAAAGATAGACCATGGATTCTATGAGAGAGATGGTGAGGGAAACCAATAATGGTTGAGATGACCCTCACCAAACTAGTATCTACTGGGTTAATTGCTCAATGGTCCTTTGACCCAAAAATGAATTACCAGTCAGGTTGGTAGTTGGAAGGCCATCCTCAAGAGTTAATGAGGAGATGGGGCAGGGTACCCATCTGTAACACTTCCAGGCCTGACCACGAATTGGGGATTTGGACCCATGCAACCTTTCCAGGGAATGAAATAAAGGAGGTAATTTCAAGGAAAAAGAGAGATATGAAAAAAAAAGAGTAGAGAAAACAATCTCCAGAGGAGAGGAGAGCATGTTTTTCAACTCTGTAGTTGAGAGGAAAAAAGAGGAGCAAGCTCGCTTTGTCTATAAGAAGCCATGGGAAAGGTGTCTCTACAAGTTGATAAAAGAGGCTGACGAGTGACTGAGGAAATTATTGTGTAGACCTTCTTGCTTGGGGTAAAGAAAACAGGTTGCCAATTCCTTGTGGGAGGAGGCGAGTAACCTCCATCCCAAGGAGAAAGAACCTCTCACATAGCATCATGGTATAGCTTGTGGGTGCCCAATGGTAAATCCGTCAGTATTGGTTGTGACTATGGTTGGGTGGAAACATGCACCCCTTTCAGTAGTCGCTTTACATTCTCCAGTTATGATAAGTATTTTTATACTATGTGTAATATATTGGATGTGATGATTGAATGTCTGTGTTTATGGTTAAGTCTTGCAGTATTTGAACAGTTATTAGAAATGCTCGTTTTCTTCTGTAAACTGCTATATTTACATGGTATTGATTTACCTCAGTTTAGCCATTAGAGAGTTATGGGATGTGAATCCACAAGAGAGTTTGGGTAGGATTAACTGAAACGTCTAATTCTTTCTGACCCTTTGAGTTTACCTTAGCGGGAATGTCAAGTTCAACTCTGTGGGAGAAGGGTGTTTCCTTTATAATATCCACCCATGTGACCAAGGGATCATATCCATGGCCTTAATCAAGTCTTGAATAATAGCTGAGTGCATCCCAAAATCAAAATATGATCCCATATGACCCATGGTTGGAAACCCTCGCTAAGCCTGAAAGGAGTGAAGCTACTTTGGCTTTGGGACTTCGAGACGTAATATTCCACAATCCTCGAAAACAGTCGAAGGCCGGAGTCACGAATTGATGAGGGTCATAGATCTGTGGATCTAGTGGAGATATTTCTTAGTCGTTAGATCATACTTAGGAAGGGTAGTGTTAAGTACTTCGACGAAGCTCCAATTCGGTAGAATAGGGGTGGTCTAGCATAGAGACTCCCGAATGTCGGAGTCACGAAGTTATTATGGACCGTTGAGAATAGAGGGACGTGTGTACATAGATCAATGAATATCTAGAAGTTTGGGTATTCAACAATATAGGGACGTGCGAGTTTCCCCGGAGCTCTGTAAGCCGGGGTAAATCCTGGCTGTGAATGCTAGGTACACGTGGCGATAGATCAGGCGTTGTTCAGGGATTCAGAGCTCTGGAGAGGAAGCCGGAAGATACACACTAAACTGTCGAATTTCAAACTTCCGAAGTAACATGGACCATCAATCCTCAAATACTTCGAGATCCCTCTCAGTCATCAATCTAAGGTCTCCATTAAGAACCCTTCTCAACTGCCCAACCAACCGGGAATGCGTCATGGAGCGACACGTGGCTCCTACTTGTCCCTTGTCAAAATTTGCATGTTGGACTAGAGTCGTTGGATGAGAGGCCACGTTCTAGGAGATCCTATAGTCTGGAGAATTAGTACTCCAGATGAACTTGGCCAAGAGTCTTCAGAGTGAGAAAACCTCTGAAGTCACAAACAACGAAGTGAATATCAACCATTGATAGGTAGAGGATATGTGGATCTAGATACGAGTGTTCAAATACTTTTATCTTTGGGTGATTCGTGATGTGATTAGTTGGTAATATCTGAAGCCCAGAGTCGTGAATTAATCAGAGTCGTGGATCTATGGATGTGGACATATCTCAACTGTGAGATTTGAAAGAAGCAAGAAGACTTTATGTCGGGGACTTACGTGGCTCATTGACATCATCCAGGGTGGTGTGGACCTGCAACTAAGGTGCCATGTGTCACCTAAACATGGACGGTTCACTGACCCCTCATGCCTATTAGAGCATGACATGTGTCACCACCTAATGAGGACATGTGTCACCCCCGACCCTCACCGCGTTTCAACCTTTGGTTTGTGCCTGCCTGGCCAACGTGGTTGGTGATGCAACCGGGACTTCGGGACTTCAGGAGTTCGAAATATTTGGGGCATAGTATACTAAAGGGATCTCCAAACACCGAACATTCAACGATGATCACCGATTTACGAATGCCGAAAATGTAGGACGTCGATCGTCGAATGTCAAACACCAAATGATGTAAAAGGGACGTTCAATTTAAAACGCCGAACATAGATCATCGATCGTCAAATGGCCAAGGCCATGTGGCAATATTTCAAGACTTCGGGGAGTAAGAAAAGGGGCTTTCATCGCCGAACGTCGAAGACCTCGACTAATAACGCCTGGATAACTTAGGGAGGAAATAACTTGTAGACCAAAGCTTATATTTTAGTGTGGTGGTGACCGTTAGAAATCTTGTGGAGAGAAGTATCCAATGAAGATCCCAGAATTAGGATTTGAGATAGTTAGGAAAAAAAAATTTGATGTCCCACCCCCTTAAAACAATATCTAGGGGTTGGGTGTGTTACAAATTGGTCTCAGAGAATGGAAACAAAACTTGGCCTCCTTGGGCTCATTCACGATTCGCATAAAAATATTATTAGATAACTTTATGGGGTAACACCCTACCTTACCCCTATTCTATAAGAAACTTGTTTGAACCTTTACTGAAGAGATGAACGAAACCTTCAACTATTGATAGATGTTTTGGAAGTTTGCACTGTATGTTGCTAAGGTTTTCAAATAAAGAAATTGACTTCACTTTGTAATGATATGTGTTTTTCATGAATTGGTAGATTAGTAACTAACATAAAATTTTTATCAACACTCAAACAGTCAATGAACATTAGGAAAACTACAACGTAAGGGATGGTAACACACCATGAGTTGGGGGAGAGATCCCACAATAGAGAGGAAGAATATGATGAAAGGAGGGAAGTGGAAACACCTCCAAATTTTGTTGAAACTATAAGAAGCCTCATGGAATAATTATAGAGTTGTAAGGTTGACAATGAAAGGTTGATAAAGGAGAAGGAAAAGAAGACTGAAATTAATGCAGTCCTACTGCAAAGTCTATCAGATATACAAAGGAAATTGCAACATGGTCCAGCTTCCAGTCATGTGGACATGCATCATACTAAGAAAACTCCAAATACACTTGAGATACAAAAGCATGGTATGGAAAGTGGCCACACCAGGAGGAGCACCTCAAGGAAGGCCCAACATGGAGCCAAGAGACACTCACCGGAATGTCCCTCTGAGGAAACTAATAACTCCAAGGAATCTTCTAGTGGAAAAACTAGTTCCCATTCTAAGACAAGAGGAAAGAAGTGGAAACATTCCAAGAGTCATGACCCTGAAGAGTTCAAGAAATCCAAACCACCCACCTTCAATGGAAAGATTAAGAAGGGGGAAGAAGAAATTTTTTGGCTACTTGGCTTGAAGAAGTACTTCAGAGTCCATGACTACTTTGAAAACTTAAAGGCTTGGATAGCCATTTTTAACTTGAATGGGAAAGCTTCCATTTGGTGGGAGGACCTTAGGAATTTGAAAGGAATCCATGAGAAGGACTTTTCATGGAAACAATTTTATAAATACTTCAAGAAGAAGTATCTGTCAGAAAAGTACTTTGATGAGAATACCAAGGAGTTCTATGAACTCAAGCTAGGGAAACTCACCATAGATGAATATATCAACAAATTTCTCGAGCTCATGAGGTATGTGCCCTACATAAAGGATGAAAAAGTAAAGATGCAACGATTTGTTAGTAGATTACCTCAGTCCTACTAGGACATAATTGAGTTTGATGAGCCAAATAATTTAGAAGATACTATTCAAAAGGAAAGGTATTCCTATGAGAAATTCAAGAATAAGACAAAACCCCATGAAGAATGGAAGAATAAAAACAATTTTGGATTCAAGAAGAAGGGGTTTAAATCCTCGAGATTTAAGAACCATGTGAAGAGATCTAGGATGAGCCTTCCTACATAAGTTTGTATCAGTAAAATTTTCCATCCTAGATTGGAAATAAACCATTCAAAGCAGTTCCAAGTAAGACTGATAACACGAAGAGAGAACCCTTGAAATGTTGGGGTTGTGGAGAAGAACATATGTTGAGGGATTGTCTACATAGGTAGTAGAGAAATAAGAGGGTCTACAATGCCCAAGAGGCTACCACAGTCAATGAAGTAGCTAGGAGTATGCCAAAAATTTATGCATCCTTGGATAATAGGCAAGTTGACCAC
>JZKD02S2237538.1:8693-23694 GCA_000966675.3 Picea glauca | reverse complement strand
CTACAGGATTCTCTCCCTATGAATTAGTTTATGGAAAGAGTGTTGTCTTTCCTGTGGAATTTGAAATCAAAACCTTAAGGACTGCTTCAGCTGTCAACCTTGATTTGACCGATGCGCAGACAACTAGGTTGCAACAACTTAATGAATTGGATGAAAAAAGACTAGATGCCATTCATCAGACAACTATGATTCAGCAACAAAGATCAAAATGGCATGACAAAACTATTAAGCATAAGCAATTCCAAAAAGGTAACTGGGCCCTACTGTACAACTCTCGGTTTAAAGAATTTCAAGGGAAACTATGTATAAGATGGCTTGGACCCTACGAAGTAGACACTGTTTTCCCCAATGGAACAGTAAGGCTTCTCACAATCGATGACTCTAAAACACCGTTACTTGTAAATGGTCATCGGCTCCGTCTGTACCAACGCCCTATTTCCAAAGAAGATTTCAAAGCCACATGTGTGGCAGACGCTCAATACCTCTTTTTAGAGGGGGCTCCTACCCCTCATTGCAATTAATTCTTTTAATTTAATTTCTTTAGTATTAGATTAGATTTCGTTTACTAATAATCCATGTCAAGAAATAACATGTTACAATTGATTTTTGCAGATTCTCGATCAAAGCAAAGGCCTACTGAGGAAGGACGATCTTACTTCAAGAAGAGCAAAACTCCCCCATTGCTGAAACACCACTGTCCAACAACTTTTCGCCATTCTCCCCCATTGCTGAAACACCACCGTTCAACAATTTCCCATTGCTGAAACACCACTGTCAACAACTTTTCATCATTTTCCCCATTGCTGAAACACCACTGTTCAACAACCTTTCACCATTTTCCCATTGCTGAAACACCACTGTCAGCAACTTTTCATCATTTTCCCCATTGCTGAAACACCATTGTTCAACAACCTTTCACCATTTTCCCCATTGCTGCAATCCTTCACCATTTTCCCATTGCTGAAACACCACTGTCAGCAACCGTTCGCCATTCTTCCATTGCTGAAACACCACCGTCAGCAACTTTTCGCCATTTTTCCATTGACGAAACAACACCGTTCAACAATTGTTTCGCCCTTCTTTCTATGGATGAAACACCACTTCCTCAGCAGTATTCTGCGACATCACTCTTCAACAAACATTTCTCTATTCTTCCTATCACTGAAGCACCAACTTTTCAGCAATCTCTGTCATTAAGCCTTCGCACTCTCATACTATATTTTGTCCTTCCAGTCAATAAATCCTCATACAATTCAGCTAACAAATCAAAAGTCTCCGCCATGACCACTCCAGAATTATTATGAACAGGCATTATATTTTGTTTAAGTACGAATCAAAAGGTAAAGGCGAGGTATGTAAATTCTATGTAAATACAATTAAGCTATAGTTAATGAGAAGATTCCAAATCATTATTACCACCCGTGTAAAATCATTATTAGCTGCACTTAAAGGGGGGGGAGGAAATATCAAACCTGTATACCATCATTTCACACGAATTAACCACCACCATTCCTATTTACCATCCTTTCGCTTGTTTCACCACTATTTGCATGCCTTCACTCAAAAAACTTACTTTGCACAGAAGCTATTACTCGACTCTTTGACGATGTATTTTACTGCGCTGTTAGCTATGGGAGGCTCTGTTATACGGTACAAACCCACCATGATAGCCCTGTTAGAACTGTATCCAGAAGCCCATCAAATTTTTCTGCAGGCGGGATGGCTCAGTTATTTTCAGAGACTCCAGGGGTTTGATCAACAACAGGTTCTGCAATTTGCTCAAAATCTCCAGGAAGATCATTCCATTGTTCAAGGGGTTCAGATTTCAGTTACAGAAGAGAATATAGCGCAGGTTTCGGGTCTCCCTACCAATGGCCTTTGCTGGTTCAGTCGCAAACATGTCATCCTGAATGCCCAGCAGGATTTCCTCTTGCCAAGGGAACAAATTGAACCTAAAGGCCGGGGTGTTCGACTCAGCGCGCTGCCACCTCCATGGTCGGAAGTTGCAAAATTCGTTAAACACTACCTTACTTGCGAAGGCCGATACCAGGTAGTCTACCAGCACGATTTTGTCCTGTTGTCTCATTTACGACATGCTAGACTGGTGAACATTCCTTATTATCTGCTCGGTTGTCTTAAAAATATGTCACACTACTGTAAAAAGGCTAAAGATCCCGCCCTTTCACTCACCCATCACCGTCTCATTCAACTTCTTATCCAAAAGGGTTTTGCCCAACAAAACCCTCCACTAAACAACCCACCTATAAATCCCCAAGAAGCCATTGAAATTCCTGAAAATCCTCAGGAACAACAACCACAAAATCCTCCAGACTCTCCAGAAATACTTAACAGTCCGCCTACGGACCCAATCAGTCCAATTAACCCCCCTACCATACCAAGCCTGACCCACACTTTACCAGAATCATCCACTCCTGCCCTTCATATTCTTAGCAATGATTCTGAACCAGACAATTCCCCCTATCCCATCATTGAGGAAAAGCCCCCACGCAAACGAAAGCAAATTCCTTTCTTCCTTCCCTTTTTACAAAGAAACGAACAAGGGCCTCAACAAGGGCAACCACTACCGCCACTACCCTAAACCCCCAACCCATCCGACTAATACCCCGTACACCTCCAACCTCCCAAATCCCGGAATCTTTGCCTATTCCACCCACGGGCACTGAAACACAAGAACCAGATGCCTAGGATGTTGCGACATCATCCGTTTCAAATCAAGTAGCTGAAACACAAGAACCAACTACCCAATTCGTAGCTGAAACACAAGAATCAACTACTCATTCAGTAGCTGAAACACAAGAACCAGCTACCCATTTAGTAGCTGAAACACAAGAACCATCTACTCATTCAGTGGCTGAAACACAAGAACCAACCATAGAAGCCACACAAGAACCAGCTACAGCTGAGACACAAGAACCAGCTGCTGATATTGATACTGAGATACAGAAATCAGAGGTCCAGGGTGTTGCAACATTACTTTCCTTACATCAAGAAGCTGAAACACAAAAAGCAGCGGCCGATCCTGTAGCTTCTCCACAAGAACCAACTAGTGCGGCTGTGACTGCTAGACAAGAACCAGTCACTCCTCAACCAGAACCAACAATGACCTCTGTCTTATAAGAAAATGAGTTTCTAAAATCTGAACTGGAAGCCTACAAGCAAGAGCTAGCCGCAGCAAAGGAAGCCTATGAGAAGGAACTTAATTTGTACACCCTAGCTCGCACAACGACCATGTCAGAAGGAACTACAACAGAGAATCCGTGTAGAGAATATATGTGCTGTCAATGTGGGGACATCTACTATCAAGCAGGATACAAAGTAATTCAAATTCCAATGACAGGAGTTGCCCCTGCACCTACAATATTTGCAGTCAAAGAAGAACAACCTGCTATTACACAAGAACCAACTCTAGCTGTCACACAAGAACCAGCTACAGCTGAAACACAAGAACCAGCAGGACCTTCCAAAATTAAGACTAAACCCTAGCCTACAACAAATGTCAAATCTGAAACCCCTGCTTATGTTAATAAAGCTGTACAGACATTGCCTATTGATGAATATGCCCCTCCCAGCCAGATTAATATCCACACCTTTGTGGAACAAGCCACTCAGATCCTACCTCAGCCTACTACTTGTAACGCTGAAACACAAACTCAGACCCTACCTCAGCCTACTACTTGCAACGCTGAAACACAAACTCAGCCATGGGATGAGCAGGCAATAATAGAAAAATGGAAAAAAGAGTCTGCTGTTACACAGGCCAAAAGCCTGTAGGAACACAGACAAATCTGGATAAATCATACCTATTCAAATTGGGAAGCCTTGGAGCAAACATGCCAAGAAGCTCGTGCCCTTAAGAAACAGAACAAAGAGCTAAAAGGTAGAGTACTCCTGATATTTGACTTGGCACAAAAGCTATTGGCTGCAAGGAAACCATCCTGCAATTACTCCTTGTTCCTCATGGAACGACTTACATGGTTTCAGATCAAATCAATCACAGAAGGCAGACCCCACGCAGTGTTACATCCAACAAATTTTGTCAAAACCTTTGCAGAAGCCTCTGCTATGGATCAACACCTCCTCTGTGAGGCATATTTTCATAATGAGGCCATCCCTGAAAACTGACAGCTTAACCTTAACCCTCTTGTCGGTGACATCCAGATCAGGGCACTCACCTCCTTTCTCAATAATCAGATTATATGGCAGGATGAATTCCTAGCTGCCAAGCACAATGAGGATAATCGCCTTCTCTGGATAAGGCCAGAACCACAAAATGCTGCCACCTTTGTTACAGAGTATTATCAGTTTTTAAAGAAACCAGGGATGACTGAACACATTCAACAACTACAAACAACAGTGTTTCAGGACTGTCAACACTTCATCAGATCCACAGAGATTGCTGCCTTACAGGCAAACAACATGTTTTGGCAACAATCTACTGAGAAAAGACAGGAACACAATATTTTTAGCCCCACTAATCTTGAGATAGCAATCTCCAGGGTACCTAACTACATCAAGTGTGTTCAGCAATGTGCTGAAAGCTGGATAGGGTACCGGTTTTATTTTCCTATCCTCTGGTTGCCAGCAGAGAGATATCAAATTCATTATAAGTTGCCTAAGAAGACAGAAACAACAGCTTGGCAAAGGTTACAACGCGTTCAAGGGTTTAGAGCTCCAACAGATAGCACCTCCCACAGCTATTGCTTGAGTAACTTACACGCTCAGAGTCGATATTCAGATTCTGATTCAGAGTGAAGTTGCTTGAGGACATGCAACATTTTAAGTTGGGGGGGATGTTAGGACCATACAATGTACCTTTTTGCCCATACTTTTTGCCACCATTACACTCTTGTTTCACTCACATTTAAACTCATATTATCACTTTACCATATCTTTCCAAAGGTATACAACGTCTCTTCTCTTTACTATATGTTTAATCTGTTTTGCATATAATTTTACATTACTCTCATACTTAACCATTGATCAGAAATGTATAAGTGCTGAAACAGTTCAAACTGCAGATTAGCATTAAGGCCTGTTGCTGAAACAGTCTGTGAACCACGATGCTGAAACAACAACTCACACAGAAGAAGTTGTTACACTCTCCGTGGTCTATGATGCTGAAACAACAACTGCTACAGTCTCCGTGGTCAACAATGCTGAAACAACAACTCACACAGAAGAAGCTGTTACACAGTCCATGGTCAACGATGCTGAAACAACAATTCACACAGAAGAAACTGTTACACAGCCTGCGGTCTACGATGCTGAAACAACAACACAAAACTGTTACATTGACCACGACAGCCGCACTTTGAGCTAAGCATTAACCATCGCTGCTGCCTGAGACCAAGTTGCTAAAACAACTAGAACGCAAATCCCGTGGCTGAAACAACCCGCGATTTGCGATGCTGAAACAACATACAACAACAGTAACAAGAAGACAAATAAAGAAGTTGTTACTCTAGCCGCAACAACAACACCTCACTCAGCACTTTTAATAGCATTCTGTTGCGGGAGACTAGGATATCCTATTCCAGTTTAGAAAGTCGATCTGACTAAGAATAGGACTCCGATGTACACCTGTAAACTATTGATCAAATTGTATCAAAGAGATTCTCCTCTTTAAATAAGAGGAAATCATCTTTAGAGAGGATCTTCTGTTTTTGTACTAAGAAAGGATTTTACAGAGAAGGACGTGTTTTACTTCAAATTGTAATATGATACTATTGACAGATGAATAAAAGACTGTTCTGAGCATTCCTCTCTAGTTCCTTTCGTTTTAGGGGAATCTTGTGAGAAGGGAGGGCCCACCTTCTTCACAAGATTCACCCATTAGCTTTATAGTGTGTTAGTGTTATTTCTGTTTATGCCTTGATTAAATTATGTTTTGCTGAAACACTACTTTATTGAACTCTGTTTTGCTGAAACACTACTTTACTGAACTCGGTCTTGTTGAAACTCTGCTTTACTGATTGTTACATAGTTTTCATACGATTCATGCTTGGGTAATTGTTAATCATTCTAGATAGCAATCCTGTTTGGTGAATTTATGAAAGCTCGATAGTCAGGGATAGGTGCTGAAGGTTCCTGCTTCGGGAATAGGGTCATGTTCTCTGTTAGAAATAGTTAGCCTTCAGTGCATGTCAATTATTTTAATGAGTTCATGGAAGTGTGCTAATCAAAAACATGTGCTGAAGTTTCCTGCTTAGGAAATAGGGTCCTGTTCTCTGTTGGAAATAGTTAGCCTTTAGTGCATGTCAATTATTTTAATGAGTTCATGGAAGTGTGCTAATCAGAAACAGGTGCTGAAGTTTCCTGCTCAGGAAATAGGGTCATGTTCTCTGTTGGAAATAGTTAGCCTTCAGTGCATGTCAATTATTTTAATGAATTCATGGAAGTGTGCTAATCAGAAACAGGTGCTGAAGTTTCCTACTTAGGAAATAGGGTCTTGTTTTCTGTCAAGAGTTAGTTAACTTTCAGTGTGTGTCAATTGTTTCAGTTAAGCAATGAGTTCATGAAGTGTGATGATCGGAAACAGGTGTTGAAGTTTCCTGCTTTGGGAATAGGGTCCTGTTCTCTGGTTATAGAATAGTGGTCTTTCCTTTTGTAGTGTCTTGAAGAATTTCTTTTCCAGTTTGTTATTTCTTTAATGTAATCCATGATTCTTTGGACAATTATTTTAAACATTAAACTCTGCAATAGGTAGATTGCTTTCCTGTAATTCAAGTTAGAACTTCAGTTTGTTTGAGGCAAAGTGTGATTAATATGTGTTTACTACAACTCTAAGTTGATTTTGGGATTGAGCATATATAGTGCGTGGTTACCTTGGAAATAAAAAGACTTCCCTGGGTTGACAATTTATGTAGCACTGGATTGTTTAGTTAAAGAAGCAATTATAGTGACCAACAATGGGGAAAAACTTTGAGGAGCGCAAAAGTAATTTTTTCTCTATTCGAAAAGTTATGGACACAAAAATACCCTTCTAGTAGATTCAACCACTTGTCTACAACATCTGCGTCTATCTGAACTTCAAATATAGGAATATCGAAGTTTATTTGTACTTTGAAGGGGGCGACGCCTCCGCTTGAAGAAGATGTGTCGCCTGTTGGTAGTCGCCGAAGGATTTGCGTGAAACTATCCATCATCTTGTTCCTTTGTTGTGTGAGGGCTTCCTCAATCAACAGTTTGAAAGGATCTTTTGTTTCATCATATTTATTTTCTCCTGCCATGAGAGGTTGCTTGGGCGTGCGAGAGATTTTTTCCTCAAGAGAAACAAGCTTGAGACCCAACTCTTTGTACTTCGACCTCGTTGGGGACATGCATTAAGATGACAAGGAGCAGACCACTTTGATACCACTGATCCAGATTTTATGAGCAAAACAAAATGGCTACAGATTATTAACATATGCTTAACACAAAATAACAGAGATACAATAAAAGTGGTTTTCTATTCAATAAGGAAATAAGCTGAAATTGTAAAATGCAGCAGAAACAAGCTTGTTGGAATGGTGGCGGCTTATATCTGAGAAGAGATGTGACGGATGCGCTGATTCAAAAGAAGATGATTAAAATGAGACTCTGAAGGCCTTTTTACAATAAACATGAATGCAAAAAACCCTAGACATCCAAAAACCTAACCCTAGGAGATGAAGCGCCAAAAGTCATGTGGGCCTCGTCTGGGTAAGTTAGTACATCAACTTCCCGGGGTCGTAACTTTTGCATACAATCTCTGTTTTAGGCGTATGATAGCCCGTTGGAAAGGTATCATCGAGGAGATTCATTTTGGGGGCTCAATTGTTCTTTTGGCTATCATTGAGAAGCTCGATCCCGAAAAACCTTCATTTAGGCCCTCAAAATAGCTCTGAAAGTTAAAACTGCTAAAAATAGTAAATTGCCAAAATTGCCAGAAAACTGTTTTGAGCTAGTTGGAAAAGGTGGGTGGCCACCGATATCCACCTGGATCAATATATCATGGTCAAATCCAACACCTGATCAGATAGTCCAGAAACAGGCTTACGAAGCCACACTACTTCCATATAAGCATCACAAGCTGCAATATATTATGCTTCTGCAGTGCTGAGTGCAACAAAATTTTGTTTCTTGCTAGCCCATGATATCGTGGAAAAGCTTAAAATGAAACATATCTAATAAGTATTTCTTTTGTTATCTGCACTCCCTGCCCAATCCGAATCAATAAATCCATGCATCTGTATATCATAACTCAAACGTCCATGAAGATATTCCAAGGCATGCTTTGCAATTATTCAATTCTCATGGATAGGTTCCACCTGGAATTGGCTCAACATGTTCACAGCAAAGAAAATGTTTGGCCTAGTATTCGTTGAATACATCAAGGAGCTAATCAATTACCAATACAGAGACGAGTCTACTGGATCAGATTCTCTTAACTTCTTCAGATCTGCCATCATGGGGGTTCTCCATGGATTTGTAATCCATCATCTCGGACTTGTGAAGAACCATTTCGATACACTTCCTCCGTCAAAGGAAGTTTTCACCAAGCTTATGTTGTACATGAGAGGCTCTGCACCAAGTTGCTTGAATCCATACAAGGTCTTCTTCCATCTTCATACATGGGTCTCTTTCTAGTATACCTCAAAACCTTGAGGTTTCTCTACATATGCTTCTTCCTCAATTGCTCTATTGAGAAGAACAATATTTTACAACTAGTTGATGTAAAACTCCAAATGGCTCAAATAGAGGTATATTTGGTTTACTGGAACAAGCTATCATCATATTCTTCTCCCTCCTTCTGGGAGAACCCTCTAGTTCCGAATCTCGCCTTGTATCTATCAATGCTTCCATTCATAAGTCTTTTTCACAATTTCTCACATACATTGTTCTTCATCATATATTCCTTCCATTCCTTATGCTTGACTGCTTCTAGTGGGTTCAAACCATTCTGGTAGTCTTATGATTCTCGGTATAATAACTGGTTCAATTGGTTGTTCTGGATTTTCTTTCTTTCTTGGAATCTTCATGTTCTTCCTCATGTTCCTCTTCAACGTTGGAGTCCATGGAATCTCTTATAGATTCCATTCCCTTCCTTCCTAAAGGTTCCAACTTTTTCCTTCTGCCATAGGAACATAAATGTAGATGGACAACCAAGGATATTCAAGGCTTCTTTTCGAAAAAGACTTCTTCTAGAGTCAAGTTGAACACGTGTTTCTTATCATAGCTACCACTTCCAATGAAGAACATGGATATATACTTCATAGTATTTACGTATTCTTCAATGGATCATATCATCAGGGATTAGCTCCCTCCTAATCTCGGCTTCATGCATGAATGAACAATATGCATAATCTTCTTTTGGAATTATGTAGTCAACTCCCTCCATCTTGAGATAGTCCATGCTTATGTTTGCATCCTTATTGCTTTATGCAAAGTGTCACAAGTCTACTCTAGTTTCCTCTTGACTACTGACTTCTTTCTGGTTTGACTCCTCTCGGGTCTCTATTGCAGCCCATCTGGTAGTTGTTACTTATGTAATAGCTTCCATGGGAATTGTCACCAAAGGTTGTCAACGTACTTAATCCTTTTCAAATACTTTGCTTGACTAGTAGTCATTGTAATGGCAATTCTTATCTTGTTATTCTCCCATAGGTATCTGACCATCTTATCTTCTAATAAATAGATACACATGATATGTACAGGAAGTATGTAAACATGCTATGTGCAAGGACTATGTTACAAAAGAATATTGTTACCTTGACTAGTAGAAAAAATTTGCTTCCTCCTACTTGATTTTCTTTGAGGGTTCCTTTTCTTTGGCAACCGTTGCTTCATGTGTTTCCTTCCTTTTCTTTAACTCAAGACACTAGTTTATGTAATGACCATATTTTTGACAGTTGAAGCATTGTAATTTTGACATATCATTTTCTTGATTTGGTTTCTTCCTTGAGACAAACTTCTTCTTATTCCTGAATTTCTTGAACTTTGATGTGTAGGGTTGATCATCATCTTTCTTTTGGGATTTCTCTTTTGTGTTAATCCTTGATTCTTCTTGTGCATAGAAAGTCCAAAGTTCTTCAAATGTAGGATACTCAGTTCTTGTGTTCATGCTAGTGGCAAATGCATCGCATGTCTTGGGAAGGCCATTAAGCACTATATTTACTAGTTCCTTTTCTAAAATGATTTCCTCAATAGCTTGTAGCTGATATCTTAACCGAGAGATTCTTACAAAGTGTGATGTTATGCTGTCATCATCATTCATTTTCATGTCACAGAGCTCATTCTTCAGACTCATCACTTGTCCAATATTTCTGACTGAGAAGAGGTTAGTTAGGTCATCATACATCTTCTTGGATGAGTCAAGATGAGAAATGTAGGGTATCAAATGGTCCTTTACAGAGTCCACTATGATGCTCATAGAATTGATGCCATTGTCTTTGAACTTCTCCATAACTGCAATGTTCTGAGGTTCCTTCTCTTTTCTTGCTTCAAACCGTGGTTCCATGATCTTTTCTTTCACAATATCCAACACTTTATTATTGACAAAGATGAGGTTAATCCTTGTATTCCATGCTATGAAGTTAGAAGCCCTTATAACTTGTTTTGAGACTCCATAGAGTAAGTCATGATTGCTTTGACTTGGTCAACCTTTGACTTTGACCAAAAACTCAAACTTGACGCCTTGGCTTGCTGAGAGTACCAGGAGGTGCATTAGGCTAGGGCGCACTAGGTTATCCATGAGTTAGGTCAAGCGCTTCACTTAAGGTTCCTCAACACGAGGGTTAAGGTTTCATTGCTACAACAAAACTTTGACTGCAACTGCAACTGCAACTGAGCAAATCCTCCCAATTTACCTTCAAGTGCTTAGATTTTCCGAAGATAATGTGGGCCCATAACCTGTTAGAAAAATAGGTGTACTCATTTCACAGTAGACAATATAAAAATATTTTCACCCAACCATAGGCACAAAGGCCACCACCGATCACCTTAACCTTGATAGATAGAACAATTCTGGAAGCAAACCCTAGAACCGATAGCCAACCATGGTAGAATACCTCTCTCCAAAGGTAGCGTACCAAGAAAAAAGTCCAAACCATAACCAAGCAGAAAGTCCAACCATAACCAAAGACTAAGGCACCACTGCAACAACTGCAACTCTCCTCTAGTCATGCGCACCACTGCAACAACTGCAGCTCTCCTCCAGTCATGTGCACCACTTGTCCTTATGTAGTTGTGAGAGTGAGTGTGAAAAATGAGCTATAACGCCCTCTTATTTATAGTCCTCCAAGTGACCTAACTAGTCTGATTTCTACCTCTGGATGATAATAATTTAATATAAATTATTATCTTGAGCCAACTTGTCTTCTAAGGTTATTTCCTAACCTTCTAGGGTTTCTCTTGCTTCCCGGAATATTCTAGTCTCATCAAAGGTTACACGTAGAGGTTATTACCTCCCACAATTATCGTAATATCAACAATTTCATGGGAAGAAGGGGCTAAAGCCTCAAAGGCTTGTAGATGGGAAAAGATAAAAACCAATCATAAACCTTCCAGATTCTCACTCAAGGATCCCGAGGACAATGAAATGTCTCTCATAAGAAACCAATGGGACCCATGAAAAATAACTAATCCAAATGCCAACTAAGGGGGAGCATGTGTGGGTACTCTTTTTAATGCTTAGGTAGAAGCCCCACACATGTTTTCAACTTAGGGAAGCATGATGTGACCAGGGTAGAGTCAAGGTGGGCATTTATTTTCATGCTTAGGTAGAAGCCCCACCTTGGCTTCAACCTGTAAACATCTTAAAAAGAATAAAAGGCAATAAATGGGCTTGGCCAAAGGTTGCATTGAAAACAAAGGTGCAACACACCCTCTACAAAGGCACCCTTGAATGTGACACTACAACCCCTTGTATGTCATGAACCCCATGCCCAAAGGTCTTTCCCCCATCCATGTCACCTGATCCACATGATTTAAAAAGAGGTCCCCTTGGGAAACACTCCTAAACTTGAGGTACGATTCACCCAATAGGTCACTTTGTCAACCCTCCCATAATTGCATAGGGTCTTTGAGAACGTGTTTATTTTGATGAGGTGGTTTGGATGTACATGCTTAATTGTCTCTTTTATTGATTTGATTTACTCATCATGATGCATTTGACTTTAGATTTTTGGAGGGCGTATTCATTGTCTTTGCAGAACCTAGTTGGTGGACAAATTTGGGAGAACAAGCCTAGCTTGGGCTTCCTTAGGGCTTGAAGCCCACAGGTTGGATGCCATGGCCCATGCACCAGATGATGATGATAGCCTTTGGAGGCCTGAGGAGACATCTTGGAGAGCCTAACCCATCCCT
This sequence comes from Picea glauca, assembly GCA_000966675.3. Classification (NCBI taxonomy): domain Eukaryota; kingdom Viridiplantae; phylum Streptophyta; class Pinopsida; order Pinales; family Pinaceae; genus Picea; species Picea glauca. The sequence continues at coordinate 11,349 of JZKD02S2237538.1, read as the reverse complement.
TTGTTATCCCAACGACTTACTCTTGGGGCCAAAATGTCATACTTTGAGGGCTTGACGTCATGCATGGGTCAAGATTTGGTGGTGATGTTGACACTTGGCACTTTTGGATAAGGGAGGACACCTTTACTTGCTGTAAAAGGTCCTAGCGCTTTGGAAGAAGGTCTTTTGAGGCCCAACGTCTCATCCCCAACCTCAACGACCTTCCAAAGATGCCAAAATGTTGCCCTAAAGGGGTGACATCATGCTTTTTCCAGGGCTTTTATTGTGCAAAATCAAATTTTAAATTGCAAAGGGGAAAAGCAAGGGTTGTTGTCCCCTTACTTTATGGTTTGCCCTAAGTCATGTAGACAAACTATGTTTAGAGGATTTGTATAAATAAAGATCATCTCTATTTCATTTCCATAGTAGCTCTCCAATTGTGAGAAGACTACATTGGCTAAAATTTGCGCCCTCTTGGATATTTTTGGTATCTCTCTCTTGTGCAAATACTTCTTGGTGATATTTCTTGGTGAATGATATTTCTTGGTGAATGCTTGAGCTAAAGTGGTGCACCCCTCTTGAAGGCTTATGTTCTTTCTCTTGGATGGTAATTTTCTTGGTGAACTAGGGTTTGATCTCTCTCTCTCTCTCTCTCTCTTGGAATTGGTAAGGAAAATTTGCATTTGTTGGTTCTTTCTTGCTTGTTCTTGGTCATTGTTGGTTGAAGCCCTTGGATGAGTATGTTGTATACACCCTCCATTAAGCTTCATCTTATTTGATAAGTTTATAAGTCATTTTTGGCAAGGGTTACTAGGAGAAGTATGAGTGTGTACACCCTCCTAGATTTACCCTAGTTTGGTTGGCATGCCCTAGGGAGTAAGAGGATTTACACCCCTAGGGATTTTTTTGGTCTAACTCATACTTCTAAGACTCCATTCACCTATATTTTAAAGGCATTAATCTGAAGTTTGCATTGGAGAAATAAATTATTTGCCTTGGTAAACATGATTTAGTGAGATAATGATCTTGTTCAAGTTGGAAACTTTTTTGCATGTTAAGAGCTTCTCAAGGCCGCTAAGGTGTCTTGATCGGCTTGGTCTTCTTAGAGCTATAAATCATTAAACGCTGCATCCATTAGGGCTGCAACAAATCATTCTCTTGCTTACTTATAACTCACATTTCAACCATAAAAAGTTGCTAATAATTTACCCTTATAATCTACTAGTCCTAGCGCATCTTTTGGGTGGATTCTTGGTGATTTTTGGTGGCTGATTTTTCTGTAGTAAAAAAATGTTTGCTACAGCCATAAGGATGAATGATATCTCTGCAGTACTTGTTTCTTAAAACCTTGTTTCATTGTTAAAGTCTTGTACTTTAATACTAGAGTTATACTAGTGTTTATCTAGCTTATCTCTTGCATCATTTACATGACTTTTAACATTGTTATCGCACAGTTTGTAGCTAGGTCAAAAGGCTAGAGGATAGAGGCCAAACTGGCGTAACAGGAACCTCCCCCACCCAATGTCACCACAATGGGGAGGTTCTTTCTATTCAGGGAGGTTAGCCCAGGGGAGACGTCCCCGGTAACCTGGGGTTTTGAAGAGGCAAAGTTATAAAGCTTAAAGTAGAAGTCCCTCCTCACAAGTTACCACCTTGGTCAGATAGTCCGGCTAAACAACCAATAATGAAGTGTAGCCCCAAATGAAAACACCTGCCCGGAACAAGACAATAGCAATACAATATATATGCAATCTATAGCTCAATGGGTTAGTACTTCATATGACTATCTAACATCAATATATAAGCAATTGAAACAACAGATATCAATGAGATCAATGTCAATTAATATAGCAATGGAATAATATCAAATCATCAATAAATATTGAGATGATGTAGCCAACAGTGTATTTAATCAATCCTTTACTCAATAAATGCTTTCAAACCATCATCTAATTGCTTATCAAAGACATATGCTGCATCAAGATGGAATATCCAAGTATGACGTCAGCCTAGTTAGGGTTAGCTAGTTAGTTAGGGTTTCAAATTTTAAAAGTTTTAAGAAGTTGTTTGAGCACTTTCACTTCAACGTTGTGGATCTAAGATCAGTGCCTAGGGGTAGATGGAGTTAATTAAGGAGAGGACGCAAAGTTGAAGGGACAAAAAGCTATGGACAAGAGGGAAGGGTTCTAAGGTGTTGCAATGGCAAGGCCCTAGAATCAAAACCCTAGGGGAAAGAGGCTCACTTCGGTGTTGCTTAAGCAAGGCCTCATGCTCTTTCCTCCTTCCTTAGGTCAAACTTGGCAAAACGGCTAGCATAAAAGATAAGTTAAAACAAGAGAGTGAGGTGAGGGAGATTGTTGCAATGACAAGGCTCTATCACCAAACCCTAGAAGATGGACGACCCTAGGTGTAGATAACCTAGGCCTGGGACGTCTCCTCCCTTTTAACCTTTAAAAATCATAGCTAGCACAAGAGAAAAAGTGAAAAGAGTGTAGCAAAGGCTATGCTCTTCTTTCCTTCTTCAATGGCTGAATATTTCTCTTTTAGGGGACATGAAACAATGACCTACTTGTGTGCTTGTCACCTAGGGTTTTAAATTAGCAAATTTATAATAAATGCAAGAATACAAGCCTACAACCATTCAATTAAGAAGTTTTGCAGAAAATACACTTACATA
>JZKD02S2237470.1:0-33304 GCA_000966675.3 Picea glauca | reverse complement strand
CTCCTAGGTGTTTTTGAGCAGCAAATCCCCTTGGATCTGTCACTAACCTGTAAAAAACAGCAAGCAAAAGCTTGCTGGAAATGCTGCAAAACACACTAAACTTGTCAAAAAAATTATGTTTTTACACAGAAATTTTTTACATATAAAAATTTGAAAATGAAAATTTTATTTTTGACCTATCTATGATTAGTTAAAAGCTGAAAAATATATGGAAATGGATGCAACAAATAAAATGGAATAAGAAAGAGGCAAGGAGTGTAAGAAGGGCTGAAGGGTAGGCTCCTCTTCGATGCTATCCCAATGAATCCTTTGAGATGACCTGCAAAACTTAGAGAAATATGTAAAGCATGGAATAGATAGTTATTTTGAAATAGACTTAGAATGAAATACTTGCAAACCCTAAGCTATCCAACATAAACATAAGATAACAAGAATACTCTTAGCTACCTTACCCAAGCAAAATACTTCAAATCGAGATCTATCACCAACAACACATAAAAACAATAATCAACAATATCACCTCATGTGTATGGAACAACTAGAATACTCATAGAAGCTCCAATGATCCTCCAAAGCTTTTTCTTTATTACCAAAAGTGTGAGAGTGTTGTAGCCACTAGTTTGCTACTAGACTTCCAAGAGAAATGAATGAAATGGCAAGATGGCAAGAGCAAGAAGATGGAAGTGAGAGAGATTTCAGCATAGTAACTTTAGCTCAAAGATTGGTAAGGAAAAAGGGTGAGGAGGGGTTCTATTTATACCTCAAGAGGCAAAGTTGACAACCTGAGGATAAAAAACCCTCGATGAAAGGAACTCCCCCAATGGAAACATCCAAAGGTACCTGACCTAACTATGATCCATGCAGACTTATTACATTATCAACCCACGCAGGGGTGCGGAAATTTCGTTTACAAAATTTGTGCTGGAGCATCAAATGCCCAAGTAGAACCAATACTGTCTTCAACAAATTTGCATCTGGTGATGCATCTTCATGGCACATGAGTTGACCACCATTGCTAAATGGGCGGTCAACAAAGGGTACATTTGGGGATCAATGCTTGCTCTTTCTGTTTCTGTGTAGAGGGTTTTGACTCAGAGATTGGGGATCAATGCTTGCTGCCTGTCTAATGCCCTCTGGCTCAGAGATTGTAGTGTTTTGGACTTGGATTTCTGTCACAGCCTTGAAGTGTTTTCTTGCTTCCGCTTGCTTATGGAAATAGCTCGTGTTTTTGTCTCCTTCCTTCAGCCAAAGACTTCGAGACTTCTGCCTCCTGTAGCTTTCTTCATCTCTGCAAGTTTTGTACCATTGCCTTTGTAGTTGCTCCTCCTTAAGTAAGTCCTGCTGTGTGATCTCTTTTTTTTCCAGAGCGAGCTGATGACTCTCTAGTTGCCTTTGAGCTTCTAATCGTAGGGCGACTGGGTCAGCTTGTTTTTTTGCCCATCCTTTTAGATCGACCTTGAGCCTTCGCAATTTTTCTTCCCAAACATAAAACGCGGAGCCATTGACTTTGCTAGTCCATACATTGGAGACTTTGCGCAGAAAATCTTTGTCCTGTATCCATGCAGGATTGAATCTGAAGGGGATGGGCCCCTGGCCTTGCTCCTTCCTAAGCTCTAGACTAATAGGCTTGTGATCAGAGGTGCTATGGGGGAGAATTTCTGAGGAGGCTGTAAGCCCAAGTGTCAAGAATGAGCTTTGTACAAGGAATCTGTCCAAACAGGCAGCAATGTGCCCCGGACCTACCCTTTTGTTGGTCCAAGTGTAGCGTCCCCTAGTTGGTTTAATGTCCATTAAATCCCATGCTGAGATTAGGTCCTCCACCCACTCTCTAGCTGGATCTCTTACGATAGACCCCCCCCCGTTTTTCTTCTTGAGCTAATGTTACGTTTAAGTCCCCGCCTAGTATGACATTTTCCAGCTCATTATCTGTTAGATAGTCTAGAAGGGTTTGCCAGCAATTCTTTTTCTCTTCTATATGTTGTGGGACATAGATATTAAAGAGACTTACTGTTTTCCCTGATTCCTTGTGGAGCAGTTGGGAGAAGATCCAATGCATGCAAAGTTCGGAGCAGATTAGATCTATTTTGGAGGCGTTCCACAGGGTGCAGAGCCCTCCTGACGCGCCTCTAGCGTTGTCGGCTAAACCCTGGTTGCTTCTCCATACGTTTTTTGAAACTTTTATAGAGTCCTACTGACTCATCTTGGTTTCCTGGATAAGTAGGATGTTTGTTTTCGTTGCTTTGATTATGTCCCTGAGAGCTTCTTCCTTCCTTTTGCTACCTAGACCCCTACAGTTCCAGGAAGTTATCTTCATTGGTTACTTTGTGGAGGGGAGTGACCTCCTTGGGAGGCCTTAGTCAGCTTCCTGGTTTGCCTTACTCCGATCAGTTGCTTGATGGTTGGTTGCGCTCCTTTGAGAATGTCCTTGTAGGTTTCCTGATCCCTTTCCGCTTTTTTGGATTTTCTACCTCTGCCTGGCTTCTTTGGAGTGTCCCAAGCTTCACTCGCTCCTTCTGATTCATTTCCTGACGAGATCTCTCCCTCCTCGATGCCTTGATCCGCCCCCATCCTTGGAGGGGAGATGGGTTTCTCCACTCCTTCTGCTGCTTTTTGAGTTCCTCCAGTTTTCGGGATTTGGTCGCCTCTTTCTTCTTCACCTTGGGCGTCGTTGCTTGGATCCGCCGTTTCACCTTCATTTCCCAACGCTTTGAAGCTGTTTGTCGTCTCTATGTTTCCAGGGTTGCCTTGATCTGGAGTTGGATTTTCCTTTCTTGGGCCTTTGGACTTCGATCTTCCTTTCCGGGGTTGCTGCCATCCTTCCTCCCCTGTTTTCTCTGTGTGTAGGGTTTTTGGGCAGTTTCTCTGGAAATGTCCATATTCATGACATCCTCTGCATTTAAATGGTAGTTGCTCATAGTCCAGTTTTTGTAGGTGCTGTCATTCCCCAACCTTCAGTTTTACCGCTTCCAGCAAGCCTATTTCCAAATCAACTTCCACACAAATTCTGGCACAAGAATATTGGTCTTTTGGGTCAGCTTTGTCGATGTAGTGACCTAGTCTGTTCCCGATAACTTGCAGCAACGAGGAATTCCAACAGTGGATTGGTAGGTTTGGGAGTCTGACCCAGACCGGTATGTCTTTTGGCACTTCCGAGGCTGGATCGAAGTTTGGAGTCCACCGATTCAGATAAAGGCCCTGTGTGCCCATGAAGTATGGCCCATTCCTGAGGATTAAATCACGGTCCTCCTGGGAGATGAATTCAAAAATGAAGTAGCCCCTTCCAACTGCATAACAGGTTACATTGTTTTTTATTAATGGCCTCCAGTTCCTTTGGATCCAGTTGTCTATTGTCCTAGTTGAGGGCCAGAGCCCCATGAACTGACCTACCAGACCTCTCTCTGATAAGGAGAGTGCTACCTTCATTGGCTGTTCCGGGGGGAGATTGATCTCTAGAACGTTATCCAGCCTTCTTACAAAGCTTGGCGTTTCTTCTTGGGGCGCTTTCTTCCTACATGCAGTGATTAGTTTCCTGAAGGACGCGGTTGGGGAAGGAGGGGGCGGCGGCTCCCCTCCACCCTGGCTTGGCATGGTAGCAAAGAGCACGAACCCTAGATCAATTTTTTACCTCCGCGCGCGTCAGATATCCAAACCTGGATACTTAACGCCAATGGAATATGGCATTGATCGGTGCATTGTTGTGTTGCAAATCATTTGTTACTGCTATATAAGTGTCTATTATAGTAAATTTGCAACAACCAATGCAATTTAATTTGTCCAGTGTCTAAAGAGGTCATTGTTTCATACTTTAGCTTGGTAATTGTCATATATATGTTGCAAATTGTTCTTGTTCCAGTCAACTACAACAATCACCTTACAACCTCTCTTTCTTTCCTAGACCTAGACCTAACTAACAGGTGACCAAGATAAGGGGCGGTAGGCTTGGCTATTTTCTTGTTATTTGATCCCTTGAGGTCACCAGGGAAACCTCCCTTGTGATGGACCTCCTCCATCACTAAAACGAGTGAAGATCCTACCTAGGTGACAGTGGTAGTTTCTTCCATAGTTATACAAGATTTGGGGATCTTGTGGTGGGCTTTGCACAAATACAAATCCTACACTAACGGGCTTGAAGTGGAAGGATGCACATTACTCTATGAGGAATTAAAGCTACAAGCACTAAAGGCATAGGGACTAGAACATCTGCATATGAATCTGCTCGATTTGGATTTGTTGCTTTCCCCATTTTTTTGAAAGGGAGGACCTGTAACCCGAGCTTCTACCTTTCCTACTACTGTTATAGGTGCACCTGGCTTTGTTATTGGTTCTATCCTTGCCCTAGGTGCTCTTATCTATGTCTATACCTCTGCCTTTGTAGTTGGCTTTGCTACTGGTTTCTAAATAAAATCTTATATCAATGTTATTGTCACGTAAATAAAAATATTATAAATATGAAATTTACATATAAATATCGTTACTATGCAAATATAAGTATTTGGACAATAATCAAAATTGTTAAGAGATTTGATCCCTCTTAGTGTTTGATAAATCATGAGTTAACAAGTGGACAAAGAGCATACATGTCATAAGTGGTCATTGATACGAGGTGGATATGGGCCTATATCTTTTCGTCTCAACCATCCGGACAAATCCCAGTTGACATGTTGAGTTTGTCTACTTATTAACTTGGAATCATTTAATTATTAATAATGTTATTAATATAGATTTGTTTTAATTTCATGTTTATTAAGTAATTATATAAGGAGTGAGTCAGCAAGTGGACAAAGAGCACATATGTCACAAGTGGGAATTGAAACGAGGTGAGAAGGGCAACAATTTTCCCCCTGACCAATCGGACTAATCCCAATTGACACGTGGTCTTCAATAATATTGTTATATAAAATATCATCCTAATTCCAATTGGTATGAGTTTATCTACTTATTAACTTAGTCTATTAAATAAGTTGTGTTTTTCAATTGTAATAAAAAATATTTTATATAAAATAAATTATTGGTAATTATTATTGATAATGATAGTGATACACATTCATTTTAATCTGGTATCTATTAAATAAGTGTAAATCATTTTTATATGATATATCATTCTAATTCCAATTGACATGAGTTTATCTACTTATTAACTTAACTTAGTCTATTAAATAAGTTATGTTTTTCGATTGTAGTAACAAACATTTAATATAAAATAAATTATTAATTATTATTGATAATGATAGTGATACACATTCATTTTAATATCATATCTAAGTGTAAATCATTTTTAGTCCTAGATTATATAATTACTTAGTAAACATGAAACTAAAATAAATCTATATTAATATCATTATTTATAATAACCTCAGATTTATCAAACATTAAGAGGGAGCAAAATTCAAATCTCTTAACAATTTTAATTATTGTGAAGACACTTATATTTGCATTATAACAATATTTATATGTAAATTTCATATTTATAATATTTTTATTTACGTGACGATAACATTGATATAAGATTTTATTTAGAAACCAGTAGCAAAGCCAACTGCAGAGGCAGAGGTATAGACATAGACAAGAGCACCTAGTGGCAGTTACCAGGTATGAACCCATTCCTTTAAAGCCCATTTATGATCAGTTCTGGGTATTTGTTCCTGGAATAAATAGATGTAGCAGCAGTTGTGTCATATCAGGTCAAGCCACATCATTGATGACTTTACAAACCATATTTGAAGGGAGCGTAGTGAAGGTGTAAAGGCTTGACTCGGCTATAAATTCTGATCCATCGTATATACAGAAAATTAACCTCTAACAGCAGATTCGAAAGGGATTCTCTGGTATATAACCAGCAGGAGAGAAAGCTTCTTGGTTTTTGATTGCAGTTTGTGGTTGTTCTAGTGAAGGCAGAAGAAGAGTAATCTCTGAGAGATAAATCGTTCAGTTGTTGGTGCATTACCTAGCATTGTTGTCACCCCAGATTCAGTGAGAATCATGCAAGTGGGAGCAATCACCCTTCATATTCAATTGGACCTGTAGATATTGGCTCAAGCACTGCTGCAGGACTGGAATCTGATTGTCTAGGGCCTGGGATCTAGAAGACACTGAATCTCCATTTCTTGTTGTGATTAGTAAGGTGCATGAATCCATGAAAACAAGGGACAGCCACACTATAAAGCAGGCAAAAGTTGTGGCCAAATACACAAATATATAAGAACACTCAATTGTGAAGAAGTGTTGCACTACTGTTTGCGAATTGTTGTGTAATATTCACTGTGGAACAGCATGCTCAAGCCTAATTTGATAACAGAACCAGCAGTAAACACAGTAATGAATGAAGAAAGAAGCACTGCAAATACTTAACTCCTTGCCCAGAATTTGCACCAGCAATGTCATGTACAGGTTGGAGGTCGGTTAGAGTTCATTTGGAGGATCTTTTTACTATTTCCTGGCACTATCCAACCTAGAGTGGTTGACAAATTTGGAGGGTACCGTTACAGAGCTATAAACAGAGTATCTCCCCTGCTGCAAGTTTGTTGGCACAGAATTTCAGTCCAAAAGAGCACTGCCACAACTCTTGTTAGTATTTGAGACTTGTGATATATATACCTATGTGTGGAGGCATTGGAAGATAATATAGGTGAGCCAACCTATGAAATAGGACTAGGGCCAACCTATATATTTTAATAGTGTTGACATGTCAAGTTTTAATTGGAGCCAACCTGTGTTTCAAAGGGCTGATAAAATTGGTGGGCCGACTTGTGGCACTATTCCAAATTAATTTGATGTAAAGGGGCATCAGGTCCAACCTGATTTGGGTTTAATGTCACTATATGTTTAAGGAGTTGATCCCTTTTGGAAGCTTGTTGGCTGAGTTGGGTGTTGAATACATGCTTGAATACATGCTTGAGTTGATCCAAATCTTCCGCTTGGATGATGCATGGGGCTGCACCATACACATTGAGCCCATACGCCCACACTTGGAAGGTCTGTTTGCTGATTTGGTGGAGAAATAGAGAGTGTGAAGGGCCTTTGGAAGCTGGACGCTGCACCAGCAACCCCATTTCCTTCATTTGTGGAAGATTTGGTCACTTTTGAGGGCTTTTTCCCCTTAATTGTTGTACGGGTGGCAGGAGAAGCCCCAAGTTTTGTATTATTTTGGATTATTGAATTGTTGTAGAGGGCCTTTTGCCCCTCCATAGGCCAAATTAAGGGAATTTAGTCTAAAAATTATTATTTTAATGTAAGAGGAAGTTGAGCTTTTCCCCTATAAATAGAGAGGCACTTCACTTATTTTCATCATCACAACTTGAGGGATTTTTCCCTCAAGGGGTCTGAAATTTTCTGAAATTTTCTAGCTCTTGGAACTCATGCGCTACTCTTGGAAAAGGATATTTGTGGATGGTTTCCTTTCTTGGATGGCTAGTTTCTGCAACTAGGATTTGAATGGTTTAGCTACTTGGAAGGAGTAAGCAATTTGCTGCAATTTCTTGTCTCTTGCTAATGCTAAATGATTTAATTGCTATCTTGTTGCAAGTCTCTTTATCTCATTGAAACCCTAGGAAGGAGACAAGTGTTTCTCTCCTAATAAAGTCTTTATTGTCCAAGTTTGCGAAAACGTTCTTTGCTAGGGTTAAAATCCTAAGGCCCAAAAGTGCTTGCACTTTAGGGTTTTTACCCTAGACTTTGATCCTTGACCTAAGTGAATCTAGAAGAAGGGAAAAACGGCACCTAGGGCCCAAACGTGCTTGCACCCGAGGTACCTTTTTCGTCAAATTCTAAAGCCTAAGGCGCAAACGTGCTTGCACCTTAGGGTTTACACTCTAACTCTTTTGTTTCATCTAGATCAATCTTCAAGTTTAACACATTTGAGACTCCATATGCCCAATAAAAAGACACTAACCTTTAGACCTCCCATTATTTTCTTTCTACCACTCTAAGGCTACCAAAACTCATTTTTCCTGAACTTCACTCTCCCCATTAAGCTTCCTTGCCCCAAGTCCTAGCAATCTTAATCCAAGGAACCCCCCTTGAGCCGAAGGAGAGCTAGCCTGAAGTGAAAGGGGGTTGGTGAGGTGACAGTGGCCTTCCCTCAATTACACAGGATTGCACTTGAGCTTTCGAACTTTAGCTCAACATGTGTGAACTTGTGCGATAACATTTTGGCGTCGTTGTCGGGGATAAAGTCCATTTTCCCAGAAGATGACACTAGAGGAGTTTTCAAATTTGAAGATCTTTTCTTCGCGACTCGATTGGAAGAACGAAGACCTTGTTCTTACAAAAAATTTAAGACTTTGTCCTTGTAGAGTGAGACAAGCATCATTGTGAAGGCATCTACAACTCACCTTGGCTCACCTTGGCGACTCCATTGTGATAAGGTATGAAAACTTCATTTATTGTTGATCCCTCATGTTGAAATTTGTACAAGGTGAAGGATGGCTCTGTGGTCATTTCATGAAATATACAAGGCTTTTGATGTCAAAGACATCCCTAGGTATCCTAATCAATGTCTGCCAGAATGGTGGGAGGATTGCCCTAAGTTTGATGGGGACCCACATGTGATAAATGTCTTGAAATATCTGAGAAAGATCAAATTGGAACTTGGCAACCCTACAGGAGGAGGGCCTTTTGGACCTGTTTGGAGATAATGAAGGCATTGTTTTGGAAGAACAAGAGAATCCTCCTGACCTCCTTAAGGAAAATGAAGTTCCACATCCAGAAGAACAATGCAGCAGCAACCATTGGATGTCCTTGACACGAGATTTGTGCTCAGAATCAGAGACAGAGACATGCCCTTTGCTTGAGACTGATGTATGTCACAGTTATGGTAATAAAGACAACAGTCTTAACATTCATGATGATCATGTCATCAGTTTGGACCAGAGCTTATGTTTGGAGCAAAGCAGTGGCACACTGTACGCAGCAAATCTTGAGGGTTTTCCTAAATCTGATGATGAGGATGGCAGCCCTACAGGAGGAGGGCCTTTTGGACCTGTTTGGAGACAATGAAGGCATTGTTTTGGAAGAAAAAGAAAATCCTCCCGACCTCCTTAAGGACAAAGAAGTTCCACATCCAGAAGAACAATGCAGCAGCAACCATTGGATGTCTTGACACGAGATTTGTGCTCAGAATTAGAGAGAGAGACATGCCCTTTGCTTGAGACTGATGTATGTCACAATTATGGTAACAAAGACAACAGTCTTAACATTCATGATGATCATGTCATCAGTTTGGACCAGAGCTTATGGTTAGAGCAAAGCAGTGGCACACTGTATGCAGCAAATCTTGAGGGTTTTCCTAAATCTGATGATGAGGATGGCTATTCCAAGAAAGCCACAGAAGAAGGTGTCTGCCCAGAGTTTGAGGAGGTTAACATTGCTGATCACATGGACATTGCAGATCTAGGAGAACAACATGACAGCAGCTTTGATGTGCACCACGAGCTGGAGTTATATTTAAAATAGAGCAGGGACAGATTTTATATGTTACATTTTGATGGCGAAGATATTGCTGCCCAAGAAGACCCACAGGTTATGGGTACAGGTGAGCAACCCATGGCAGTTCCAAACGATGACAAGTTTGCTGCCCAGAAAAGCAGAGATGATCTAAGGATCTATGAGAAACATAAGGAGGGCAGTCCTGCTGATGATGTGCAGAAGCTCTATATCTGCCAGGGGCAGGTGCAGGTTCTCCGCATAACCCACCCAAAGCAAAAGGACAGGATCGGGCAGCTTATATTTTCCTAACAATCGGACAAATTGAGAACATTAATGTCAACGGAATAGGGTTTTATTCCAGGATGGAGGGTTTTATTGAAGGTAACAAAACCCGTGACTCTGAAGCGAAAAGCTCAGCATAGCATGAAATTAAATTACCAGTGATGATGGCCAAACCCACAATCGATTAATTAATTAATGCTGGAATATTCAATGGTTATATAACAACAAGAAGCAATTTATTCAAAATAAATAAAAGGAATCATAAATAACAGAATCTGAGGTATCCAAGATGATGGGAATCCTAAACGACACAAGTTATTGCAGTAATACGAAATTAATCTAAAAAATCGGAAAAAATTATGAATTATGCAAATTTTAAAAATCATCTAAATTTAATTATGAATTATGCTGAGTTTAAAAAAAATCTTGGAAAAGGAATTGGAGAAATGAAACAGAGACTGTTAAAAAAAAGGAAAAAATATACTTATCTCAGTTCCTAAGAATCCTCGCCATGTCATCTGATCTATGAACCTCACCATCACCGACGCCTATGGAGATCACGTCACGTTGGAAGCTGTGCCTTCGCCAACACGACCACGGAACGCGGAAAAGGGATTCAAATTCAAATAGAAGAGAGGAAGCAGATTTTAAAAAAAATCTTGGAATGATTTATGCAGATTTTTAAAAAAATCTTAGAAAAGGAATTGGAGAAAAGAAACAGAAACTATTCCGTTAAAAGGGAAAATGTACTTATCTCAGTTCCCAAGAATCCTCGCCATGCCATGTCTATGTACCTCACCATCACCCATAAAGGAGGTCGACGCCGATGGAGATCAGTTCCCAAGAATCCACGCCATTCCATCTGATCTATGTACCTCACCATCACCCATAAAGGAGGTCGACGCCGATGGAGATCTGGTCACGTTGGAAGCCATGCATTTGCCTTCGCCAACCATGGAGCTCTGCCTTCCCCAACCATCGAGCGCAGGAAAGGGATTCAACGTGCAGGAAAGGGATTCAAATTCAGGAAGAGGAGAGGAAACATGGACCCGAGGAATGGGATTCAAATTCAAAAAATAACCCGCATGAAAATGTGCTTATTATATGGGATTTCTTGACCACCGCCCTGCCCGAACGGTAAAATTCGCATTCCAAAAGTTTGTTAAGATCGAATTTGAATTACTTCGACCACTTTCCAGAAGTTCCCATTCCAAATTCATGCGTCTTTAATACGAACAGTTACCATATCATCCTCAACGTTCCCAATTATGTGACAACATTTTTCTACGAGACTTCATAAAGTTTAATAAATTCATTTTAGCTTCATATTGGGGAATTACGTTCCCAATTATGTGACAACATTTTTCTACGAGACTTCATAAAGTTTAATAAATTCATTTTAGCTTCATATTGGGGAATTACGTGACAAATTTTATCGATTATGAAAATTTATAAAAATTAATAATTTAATTTTGACTTCATATATTATTTTGCGACTCTTATATTTAAACACCAAATAATATCTTAGTAATCAACGTTTTAACAATTTAAAAAACAATGAAATTAAAATTTAATAAATTCATTTTAGTACCCTTTGCTAAAAATGCGAATAAGACACTCACTTGAAAAAGGTTGCCTTATCTATGTACGCATCACTCGTTTGGTTACTCCATGCTTCTTTCTACAATACTTCGAATTAGTTGCCCACTAAATTGATTACAGTCGCTAACTCGCGGTTGAAAACGTTGAAAGGTATTGGTTGAAAACCTGTGTTCTCAATATAAAACGTATGTGGTAATTTGTAATCTGTCTGTGGTAATATGAAACGTTTGGCTGCAAGGTTTAATCCTACTTAATCATTTAAACGTGGCATTTACATATCCTTACAGTAATTTTTTAATGTGATTAGGTAAATGTTAAAAAGTAAACATGTTAACGAATGCCTTAATAAATGCAAGAAAGTTATTAATAATAAATCTGACCCATTGATTTTGGAGGACGACTAAGAATATGCCAGTATCTTCAATGCATAGCCATCAGATTAGGGTTTAAGGTTAAATAAGGTTAAAAGATCATTAATTATGCCCATTTTCAATAGGTGTTCAGCGTAAATATAAAGCATAATTATTAATTTCAAATGAAATCTCTATTTATAAAGCATAATTATTAATTTCAAATGAAATCTCTATTTATAAAGCATAATTATTAATTTCAAATGAAATCTTTATTTATAAAGCATAATTATTAACTTCAAATGAAATCTCTATTTATAAATCATAATAATAATAGTTTTTAATATACACTATTAGTTCATGGATTTGATTTGATCTCAATTAACCTAAGTTTGAAGTTTAATTTCTTTGTAATGAGAAAACATTCAAAGTCATTTGATGACCAAGTTTTATGGTAGGTGACTTTTTTTTTTTTTTTACATGCATATTGGTAATATGGAAAAATATTCTATTAAATAGCTTTTAATGACCAAGTCCTCATTTTAGATGTACATTATTTAGGTACCTTTCCCATGTGTGTATATTGACAATTATGACCTATTCCAAGTGGTAGTAGTATTAAATTTTGCATCGCTCTTCACTTTTTAAAGTGAGGTGTTAATTTAGTTGGAAAAATTGTTCATGAATGTGTGAAACACTATTTCATTAAGTCATAAGTTCAAGGTTGAGAAAAGAGGTTATTTAAGGACTAAGAGTAGTTTATCTAGGAAACCTTTTCATATGTTTGTATTCGGGCAATAAAAACACTTTACTTCAATTGGGGTTTGGGGTTAGTAGTATAAAGGATACTCTAGCAATCCACTTTTAAGGTGAGGCTTTAGCTTAGTTGGCAATATTGCTTCATAAAGGCATGGAACAATATTCCATCAAGTCACATGTCATTAGATGAATTTTGAATCATGTTTTATATTTTAGTTAGTATTTGGAATAGAGCTTGTGAGAATGTATGTTATGTCTCTTTTAAAAAAAGAATATTCTTAATGAAGACAAAAATGTTATTGTATAAAAAGAAACAAGATGTTTTTAAAAAATTTGAAAACAAAATAATTAATTATATTAATAAAAAATTCATACTATTTTATTTATTATTGAATGAGTATAAGATGAGTATTTTATTTATTATTGAATGAGTATAAGATGAGTTTTACCATAGTCTAAAGTTAAAAAAATATATATTAGACGTGAAATAAATGGAATTTATCTAAGAATTTTTTTAAATATTATTTGTATAATTAAATATAGTGAAAATCAAAGTTTTATAATCTTAATTGGAAAGAACCTTGTTCTCTTATCATGTTATTTTCCTCCCCATCAAACATCTCTCTATTATTCCTTTCTTCATCATCCCTCTTTTACTTATCTAGATTTTTCTTTATTTTTTAAAACCCTTTCTCCTTTCTCATTAACCTCTGTATTTGCTCTTTCTTTATTTATCCCTTTTTCTCATAATTTTATATCCTTCTCACAATTTTATATCCTTCTCATAATAATCAAAACTTTTAATGCTTACTTGTATCTTTTAAATCCTTGTCATTTATATTACTTTTTTATTTTACCCTTTTCATAATAATCAAAACCTTTCTAGTATCTTTTAGATCTTTGTCATTTAATTTTATTATTTTCATTTTTATTTATAAATTTATTATTAATTTTTTTTTCCCTAAAAATTAATATCTCATCCTTCTTAATATTTTTTTCATTTATATTATTTATTAATTTTATGTTATGTTATTTATATTGTTTTCACCATATTTAATCCTTACCCAACATACTCTTTCTTATCAATATAACTAAATATAAAAAGCTACACACTAAAATTCTTATAAGTTATTATATTTTGAAGAGTAATTAACTTATAACATTGAGTAAAATTATATTTTATTTATACTATTTCTTATCAATATAACTAAATATAAAAAGCTACACACTAAAATTCTTATAAGTTATTATATTTTGAAGAGTAATTAACTTATAATATTGAGTAAAATTATATTTTATATTATTAAAATAGAATATATTGCAAATAAATTTTATTAATTCAACCACATAATTTTTACAAATTTATTTATCTCTATATAAATTACTCTAATCATTAATCTTATTTTAGAAATCATAAATATTAATTCTAATTTTAGTTATATTTCAACTTTTTTATATAAAAATATATTAATTTTTTATATCAATTTTTTTTTAAATAAATAAAAATATTAATATTCTAAAATTAATACATACAATTTAAATAATAAAATATAATCATATTTGTATGTTAATAATAATAATAATAATCTATTTTTATGGTCACGGCCAAGCCAACACATCAAATTGGTGTATGAGACCCCATTGTTTGTGGGACAAGCACATCAAATTGGTGTATGAGACCCCCTTGTTTGTGGGACAAGGGAACCCCCTATGCCCAGCGATTTGACTGGTAAAGTCTATGAAGGTATACATACCCTACCCCCCTCTAGATTTGAACTTGCGACCTCTTAAGAGGAAGCACATGTTATTAACCATTAGGCCCACTCATACATAAAGATTAAATTTTAAGTGGTTGGTTCGATCCATTAACAATAATAACATTCATAAGTCTTCCTCTTGCTGAAATTCAAATTACATAGAAATGGTAGATGATAATTATCATGATAAATTTAAGTGCATGCATAGGTCGATCTCTTAGGTTAAGTGGTTGGCAAAACACTAGTGTGGCTAACTGAAGAGGCCCACTTAGGTTAAGGGGTTGGCAAAACACCAATGTGTATAAAAAGAATAATATTAGTGAAATAAAGTAAATTGATGTTAAGTTATTCAATTCTACCTATATAGTTAATATCTCTTGTTATGTTGGACTATAAATCAAACATATTATAAGATCAAATAGAAACCAATGTAATAGCAAGTATAACAGAACTAAGTTTAATAGCGTGCAGACATTACTAGTAAAAAGAAAGGGGTGCTAAGATGGTACATGTTCAATTCTTGTAGGGCGTTCATCTAGTAAGAGACACTTAGTAAGGGGGTAGATTATGATTTGTTTTATGTGTCAATGTCCATAAGTGTGTTCTTGATTACTCTAACTACTGGTACAATGACTAGGAACCAAGCAAAGTCAACTATTGTAATTGTAGCACCAATCTCGATGTATGGTAACTCTGTGTAGCAACTTCCAATCCACATTAGAATGAAGAAGTCAACTACTAGTAGCCAAAAGCTGAATCACAGGATAGGTCGAAATTGTCTTCCTCGTACACGTGATGTATCAACTAGGGGCATAGCTAGTAGAATAAGTAGTGAAGTGAACACAAAGAACTTCCCTATGGAAAAAAAATTAGTGAACTGAACATAGCAATAACTCCTAATCATTTATACTATAATATAGTGCATAGACTAATACTTGCTAACGAGTGTAGCGCATCCATTTAGTCATTCATCATAAAGTAGTTGGTAGGTACAAATTGGGATTATAACCACTTATGGGTATCGATAATTGTATATACATTTCTAGCTTATAGAGCAATAAGACAAACCATTAAGGTAGTTTGTTAGGAATATATCATAGAATTGCATAGAATGGAAGTAGGTAAAAAAAATATTACACTCCGAGTTTGTAGTGCATTGAAGGTACTACATGTGGTAATACTAGTTGACATAGTTGGTCCATTGATTCAACCATGATATAGATACATGGACCAACAAAGTGCTTATGAATCGAACACTTAAGGTCGAATTTGTCTCTCAGCACGACACCACAATAGGTAAAGATCTTCCTGAGTCAATGCATAAACATTCATATGTAAGCCACTGTTATGTTGGGATCCATCACTCATTATCCAAAACGCTAGTCCAATAGGAGTGAGTAGTTAAAAGATTGTTTTGGTACAATATTTACGTATAAAAGGTTCTAAATATGAGTGAAGCAAGGTAGTTTCATAGTACTGAATGAGATAGAAGAGTTAGTGAAAAGTACTATATAGGTTATCTTATAAAGGTCTTGGATAGATCCTCTTAGGATAGGTTATGAGCTTAGAAGCCTTAGGAAGTAGAAGTTAGGCTATCTTTAGGAATCAAGGATACTTACTTGAACGAACTGAGCGTAAGGAATCATTAAGCTTATATTCTTAAGAGTCCCTTAATAAGGAAAAGATTAGAAGTAGAGTATTCTTGTACTAGTCTATTTAGGCACTCTTTCTATTACTTAAAGGTATTTGAGCTTATCTTTAGGAATTGGATCTCCCCATGTTATGCAATAGCCTACAACTTCACAATCTTTAGTGAATTCACAAATAGTAAGCACCCAACTTATAGTTACCTAACCTATGGCCATACCACCAATGAGTTCTCAACCAATTATCTCTTAATTAGTTTCATTGTTCACATAATTAATCCCAATAGTTTCATTAATTAAAAACATATATTTATCTCCACTCACACCAGTTACTCATGCTCAATGAAATCTAGTCACGTAATCAGCCTCTCATTAATAAATGGTTCCCCATCAGATTATGATCCCTCAATAGGTTCCTCAAAAATATCCATTGAATAATATGCATATGAGGCAATATTTATACACTTAGTTACATTTTGGTTATCTAATATAAATTTCTTATATGTTAACCTAACTGACTCTGAACCCTTGCATGCCAATTTAGCTTGTAATTATATTGATCCAACCTCTTATCATTTAAGTTAGTTTTGTTATACCTTAATACACCAACCAAAAATACCTTACCACCACATAAACTATCTAGGCTACTCTACATTAAGAATTAGTTTCTTTGTAGCTATAGCCTATTTACCCATAATAGCATGGTATCTAATAATAGCTTATTATTCTACAAGAACAAATAATGCAACAATCGTTTAGCATTTAGCAATAGCAGGGTAGTATCCCTTAGTAATTTTGTGCATTCTAAGAACAATGTTATGTAACAATAATTAGTGGTACAATTGATTCCCTAATGAGAGGAGAAACGACTCGAAAACCATACCATTAAGGCTTCGTGCCCTACAAGGCTACATTTCTTGCTTATCAAGGTAAGTGGTAATTCGAGTTTTTTCCCACATGGTTGTGTCGTATGCTACCCCAAAACACGTCTTCTCTGCCAATTCTTTCCTTAGATCTTGGTAAAATGGCTTGTTCCCCAAAGCAATAGGAGACGTGCTTGACTAGATCAAACCCTATGCATAGGCGAAAAAGAAAAATGAATTGTCTTTTAGATCGATTTTGATGACTTTGAAGGTTTTCCATCTAATGACATCTTTGATCTTAGTGGCTTACTTCTCTACTAGTTCAAAATCTTCAATATAACTTGTCTCGTGTGAGTTTAAGGGGTTCAAGGTGATTGGAATCATTTATGGGGTGTATGGACCTGGGTGATGAGTATAGGGGCAACGAATATACATACATACATAGATGTGTGTGTGTGTGTAGAAGAATGTTGGATGTCTAAGTAATTGGTGTTTGTATGGCTTTGAATATTATATATGGGGTATGATACAAACACAAACAAAGACAATGACAGAGAGATTATGTGTAGTGTATTGATTGCAGAAACTGATAGTAATGAAGGATGATGAAGAGGACATAGTTGATGAATAAAGAAAAAGGTATCGATGAAGTTGTTCATGGAAAAATAAATTGACCTCATAATCATGAGGGTGAGCTTTTTGTAAATGGGAAGTCCGATGCAGGAGCATCCTCAATGAAATGAACCTACACCTTAGAGAAGAGAGACTTTGAAAAAATATATATGGTGAAGAGACACGTCAATGTAGTCTTGATGTGGCAAGTGGATGTGGACACATGGTAGGTTATTATTTGATAGTAAAGGGGTTAGAGGACCAAAACCATTTAGCTAAAGACTGAGACCTTTTCCTTGTTACAAGCTAATGTTCAAGGAGAGGGATTGTAGATACAAAGGAAGAGGTGATGCATAGGAGGCTTGATCCTCTGCATCTCCACACTAAGAACTACCTTGTATCATGTTTTATATGAATAAGGAGGTCACACCCCCAAGGAGGACACACCCACAACAATGTCCAACTATTAGAGGAGCTCTCCCCTTACTTCTAACTTCATTGATTAACATTTTCTTTATGTGTTAGCATTTAGTTAGTTAGTTAATTGAACCTTTGTAGCCTTTAGGCTATGTGCATTATCATTATTTAATGTTTTCTCTTAGTCATTGAGTTGCATGCATTATTGTGTGGAATCGTTATAAACTAATGTAATTCCATTGGCTAGGATGAATAATATTAAGCCTTTTTGGCTTGAGGTTTCTTCATTTATGTTGTTTTTTTTCTCCTGTTTCTGGGTTTATATCACTTCAGGAAGTGTGCTTCCCTCTCTTAGATATATTTTCCAATTCTGAGAGGTAAACTCTCATCATTTGATATCAGAGAAGTTGGTCTAGGACTATTCCTTCATACAACATTGGATTATTTGAGATATTCCCTTCACCCCAACAACTCTTGGTAGCAGTTGTAGCTATGGTTCTTTGGCTCAGTGCCTTGGCCAAATTACTCATCTTCAATAGCAGTAGTTCATATATGGTTCTTCGGAGTGCGCCCTCTCACCTAGGTCTACGTTGGCGCCTACCTTTAGTCATTTTCTACTAAAGTTTGGCACTTGAAGGATAATCCTTGCTTTGGGAGAGAAGATAATTGCAGATTTAGTTCTTTGGAGAAATGCCCTCCCACCTAGATCTCCCTTGGCATTTTGCTTGGTTATTTTAAGGTCAGTACCTTCAGCCACACACAATTTTTTCACAATAATCATATTGCATTGTCTTGGAAGATAATCTTCCAACCAAAATTTTGCATTCCAACACTTTATATCCCTCCTCTTAGATCGATCCAACCTATCACACCCTCATTTCCTCTTGAGCTAGGGTTTTGCAGTTACTGCAATTCTCAAAAATCACAATGCACCCCCTTCCCTAATGACTCCTTGTAAATATGCCTCCTCATACGATGTAGAATCATCTCTAGAAACCTTTTCCTAAGAAATAGTGAGTGCATTCCATGAATACCAAAGCAAGAGGCCTCATACCTCCATATTCTGTATGGACACACGAATTACCTTACCAAAATATGGGGGACAAATGAACAGAGAGATATTGGATTCATGGATTCGTACCCTCACAATATACTTCCATACATGCCCAAATATGACTGAGGCCTAGTGATTTCTCCTTTCCAACAATCATTATAAGGTATAGTCCAAGCTTGGTGGCAGTCCCAATTCACAACACTAGAACTTGAAATTGAACTCAATGATGATGCTTCTTCGAATCTGCTCCAAAGCACATCACCCCATGGAATTCCTTTTTTGAATAACTCATGCAACACTTTTATCCTCCAAGATATTTATCAAATCTCATGTGCAGGTGGTTACATCTTTGTCAAGCACTCGACCAATCAGTCAAGCAGTATATTGAGGTTTTCACAAAGCTTTGGATCTGGATCCAAGTTCAATAATTTGATGAGGTACATATTCTTTAATTTCATTAGTTCACATTCGAGAAGTTCCCATTCCAATTGTCGCATTAAATTGAAGGATTGCATGCATGCATCCATGTGGGTGGGCCAAAGTGTGAGATCGATCTCAAATTAAAAGGATTCTAATGTTGCATCCATCTTATCATCCATTGGCTATGCTTGAATGCCACGTGGAAATCATGTGTTCCAAATTAAAAATAGAATGCATTGAATTCCTTCACGATCCAAATTAAATAGCCAATATTTTGTCTTCAATCCAGCTGATATGACCTTTTTTTAAACCATGATCATAGTTTCCATTAAGAGGATAATGGCTTGAATTCTTTGTCTATGCATGGTAGTATAGTCGTAACATACTAAAAAACTAGAATGGTCTTAGAGGGTGATGAACCTCACTGGTTTAGAGAGTGATGTGTTTTCCATTTCAATCATTATTGAAATGGAGATTTTTTTTTAAATAACTATCAAAAGAGAAGTTATGAAGTTATAATATGAATGAAAAAAAAATACAAATTAAATTGTAACTAGATACTCTAATTAGGATATAGTATCTAGGATTTATGTATAGTGTTAAATGCTATATGTTTTTGGATAACTTCAGATGATATGGGACATTGGGTATCTTGTGCATACTAGTGACTCGATGAGCTTCAACAATGATCAAATGGGAATGTTGTGCATACTAGTGACTCGTTGAAACCCCCTCTAAGATGTCGATGTTTAGTTGCTTCCATTGATGACAACTTGCGGACTCTCAAGGGATAATGAGAAGTGGAGTTAGGTGTAAAGACAAGAGTGGGGCATGGGTTAGGAATAAAAGGTGGTCATTTAGTATATGCATTTAGCACCACATGTCCTTCTCAATCTCTCTAGGAGGCTTCCAACCAAGTTGCTAGGCAAACCATCATGACTTGTATTCTAATCTCCTCATGGTGTAAACCACTGAAAAAACTTTCTTTGAAAAGATAATCGATCATACCCTCTATATGGATTGCTAATTACTTAGAGATCACTATAAAATCTTCAACTGCAACTCTCTTAAATGCAACTCAATCATTTGTAAATACTAAGTATCAGTGAATCCATAAATTAAAGGTAATATAGGTGAGTACACATAAGATTTGAGGTTCATTCGGAAAGAAATTTGGGAAGTGAGAAATGTTCACTTGATTATATATTGTATTCCATTATGTACAAGAATTTTGTTATGATGTTCAACCAAATATCTCTTTGCACAAGTATTTATTCAATGAAGTTATTTCCCCTTTTTATCACATGTTAACCATATAGTTTCCATTATTATTAATAATACATTTATGTTGTATTGAAATTAAAATATTTTACTTAAAATGGACAATGAAAAATTTGATTTGCTATTAATATTTTTTTTAAATGCCATGTGTCAACTCCTTGTTAAGAATGAAAGAATTACACATCTCCCTCATACTATGTTTTATAGTATGACATATAGTAGTGTGCTCTAGCGAGGTTTTCTAAACCAATATATATACATTTTTCTTGAAGTGAAATAATCATATTTTTAGATGACTTGAAATCATATCCACTTACCAACCAAGGATCAACTCTTTCCCTTACCCTTTTCCCATTGCTATCCACCAAACCAATCAATTCCCAACTAGAGGAAAGGCTAGTGAAATAGTTTTCCAAACTATGTACATACAATATGAATGTTCATATTGAAATGCTTTACTTTTTATTTACCAAGGAAAACACCTCACGGAAAACCCTTCGAGTACTTCTCCATGATCCATGGATGGTAAACAATGTAAATTGTTGGCCCTAATTACGAAGCCTAGCCCCAAGGGGATCAAGAGAGTCAAACCCGTGACCTCGCCAAATTTGGGGGAGATATCTTACAATTGGCTCATGACCACTTGAGCTAACCCTCAAGGTTATTGAAACACTCTACTTGTCAAGGCATTGTTGGTATTTTTTACTTCTCTCTATCTTCATATAATTACTACTTGCGATTTTTTTCCCAAGGAAAACCTTGCGAGATATCCCCGACTTCTTGAGAATGACCAGATGGAGGAAGGCTCAACCACCAACCAAAATAGTGCTAGTAACCTCAAGTGACTCAATTGGGTTTGCATTTATGACCTATAGCCTCCACATCAACAACCTACTTTCGGTTGATGGTTCAATTGATTGAGCTAACCCTTGGGAATTTTTTTAAATTAAAGGACATGGGGGTAGGATTTGATTTGCTTATGTGTGAATAGTCACACAATCATTTAATATAATATCTATGGGTGCAACCACACATTGAACCACTACCTCAAGATAACCCATCACTTGAGGAAAATCCTGCATGGGGATTGAATCTTGTCCACTAGTGCAAAAATCCTTTCTCCTCACCAATGGATCCAACCCATTTGGTCTTTAGGTTGAAGGACATGGGGCTGGGATTTGATCTACTTATGTGTGCATGGGGCATGAGATCATTTTATATAATTTCTTTGGATGCGACCATACATTTAAACACTACCTCAATATGACCCCATGGTTTTGGGTAGAGCCCCCATGAGAATAAAACCTTTGCAACTAGTGAAAAACTACTTGCTCTAGAATAAACAATTCTTGTTTATTACGAGATTGACTATGTATTTCTACAAGTATATAAAAATATTGAATACTAAATGTTTAATATGAATGATGGTTATAATGAGTTTGGTAATGATGTATACACCCTGAGTGGGCCTAATGGTTAAGAACATGTGTTTCCTCTTAAGAGGTCACAGGTTCAAATCTAGAGGGGGGTAGGGTATGTATACCTTCGTAGACTTTACCAGTCAAATCGTTGGGCGAAGGGGGGTCCCTTGTCACACAAACAAGGGGGTCTCATACACCAATTTGGTGTGCTGGCTTGGCCGTGACCTTAAAAATAGATTATTATTATTTTTATATAAATAAACATTTATTGGTCACCGGGTGAAAGGGTGTGTGACCCTTGGTTTTTCATTAACCTAATTATTATTAGTAGTAGTAGTAATATTATTATGTTTATCACACTATCCTCGTGAATGAAACCAACCCCTTTAAGCAGTTACTACTCGAAATATGTTATCTTATAATATACATATTTTTATTTTTTTATTTTTTTTTTCAACTTTATTCATTTCTTACAATATCTCTTTATATCACGATATTGATATTTTTAACTTGGGACTAAGTATATGTGTTTTCTTTCATTGTACTATTTTGTAGACAAAATAAAGATAATCAAATTATTTTCAATATTATTTTCTCTCTACATTTTCCTTAATCATGATTATGACTATGTCAATTTTCTATTATTTATACAAATTTAGAAATAGTGTTTGGTAACAAATATTTTATACTTTGAAATTATTATTTCAATATACAATCATGATTTACATATGTTATACAATCAAGCCAAGATTTCAAGTGTCAAATTCAACCCCATGCACACAACCGATACTTGGAATACATTTTGGGCCATCGATCCCATTTGAGGGAAGTGTATTAATTTATAGGTGCTCCATTATTGAAATAGATGACAAAATTCCCCATAAAATGAATGGAAACCATACTTTCTCAAAGTTTGAAGGTTGTTTATTCTATAATTGGTCTACCATATAATTTTGAATGGGTTTGGATGGATATCACAATTCTCTCCCACATTTAAATAATGAGAGAGAATGAAGCTATAAATCCAATGCCAATACATATTCTGGTGAGTTATGCTTAGCGGGAATGCCAAGGAGGCCAATGGATTTGAATAGTACAAGCTAATTCCATGTGAACTTACATAGAGAAGTAACTTCAAACATCAATTTAATCGTTATGTGCGTCAAGTTTTGGTCACGTTGATACACTTATTTGCTATACTCCCCCAAAACTACTTGTTATTTAAGATCTAACTGCACCAACCTAGGCCCACACTCAATCAATTAGGGCCCTATATTCATATAATTGAATCACCTCATAGTCATATACTTGAAGGTTTCTAATCAACTTCTATATGATATGTTTGTCCACTCTATGACAATAGGAAAATGATCGGAAAAACACCTCTTGGGGTAACTTTGTCTTGTCATGTGGATCATCAACATGGATGTAGCACGCTTCTACTAGTCATCAGGCATGTTGATGCCACTATTTATTATTGATGAAGATTTGACTTGGTCAACTTTAATCACTACCCTAATTAACTTTGATCATTTATCTGTTAGGAGTCAACATAACCAACTTATATTTAATGAAGTCGAATTTAAGTTTCCAGTTTGGAGGACATGACCAAGATTGATCATTCATCCAACATATTTAAATATGTATTTTCCTCAATCATTTGAGGTTGATCAATTGTGATAGTTATTGTTGATTTTTGTAGCTTCGAGCAAGTATTCTCACATTCCCTAGGTGTTGGGAATGTGGGAATCATCATGGGCACCACATTACACTCTTTGTTTGGAGAAAAATGCCTTTGGAATGAAGTTGGGGCTTCATGGGTTTGGTGATGGGATTTGTGGGTTTGAGTTGGGGATTCACACCCACAAGAAATTCTAATTTGATGTTGACTTGTGGAGGGGCTTCTATGTTGATCCCTAAGACTTGTATATAAAGGAGAGAGGTCATTGTGACATTTCATAGTGTAGAGTGTGTGGAGACATAATGGAGTTTGCATAAGTGAGTCTGCACTTGTGCCAAGGAGCTTGGTGATTTCAACAAGGCAATGTCTAAAACTCTGGCAAATCTGGACTAGGGAAGAAATCGAGTGAATCGTACGAAAGTGTCCGTACATGTTTTCGTACATGTATGTGGGTTGCAGTGGGAACAATCATGTATGTACGTGGGCTGCAGGAAGGTGAATCATGTATGTATGTGGGTTGCAGGAAGGTGAATCGTGTATGTACGCGGGTTGTAGTGGACACAGTCGTGTATGTATGTGGGTTGCATATGACAGTTGTGTACATCCGTACAAGGTTTCTTGGTAGGATCGGGTCCGTAAATGCTGACATCACCAACAATATAGGTGATGTCAGCAAGTCATACAGGTGGTCTGCAATAGATTTGTGGGAATATGAAATTTCTAGGGATTTGCTGAGGTTTGGTTTTTTTATTTTTGTGGTTATTGGAGGACAAGGTTGTCCTAAGATTTGGTGGATTTGTATTGGTTGGGAGTGATTGTTTTTCCCTTAGAATTTCTAAAAATAAGAAAGTTACATAACATGAATTTTGTGTCTCATATGTGTTGATGATTCATCTCTGATCTTGTTGTTTCCGTTGCATATATTTTCAGTCAATAATTTTCAATGTAAAATTGTTCAGTGATAACAACTAAGGTTTATTGTTAGTTCACTAGGAAGTAATTTTCAGATTTGAAAATAAATCACATAGAGTTGCATGTGAACATTGACATGGTATCAAAGTTTGGAATCTAAAGAGAAGGGGATCATCTTTGAGACACGTAGCTTCTACAGTTGGTTGCATATTTCTTGTTTATTTTTTAGCAGGTCACTGGTCACAACTCTGAGAGGAAGTTGTAGTAGTGTTGAGGACTTAGCTCTAAGAGGGAGCTACAATGTTGTTGCAGGTGGTAGCAGGTTAGATGGTTTCTGGTTTGAGACATGGAGAAAACCATTCAGACGAGGAGTTGTGGACTACTGCAGCTTCGTGGTGTGGCAAGTTGGGAGTTTTGGTGGATTGGTGGAGAGCTTGGATCACAACAGTGTGTTGTGTGGTAGGTTTCCAACCTTGTGGATGGAATTCCATTGGCTTGTCATGGTGAGTTGTGATGGGTGCATCTCAATTTCTTTGGCACGGACCAGATGGATTCATGTGTATGTCAGGTTGATGAGATAGAGTATTCATTGGGCCAGAGAGTTGCACATTGTCGAGGTACAAAAATGTATGAGGTATTTGACCCAAGAGGACGAGGACACTTGTAGAGATGAGTTGGGTAGGTCTAGAGTGAACTAGACTGAGTGTACATTCGCAACTTGGAACTATTCAGAGAGAGGACACAGGTTCATTCGTGTGCATAAACACAAAGATTTTTTGGTGACTTGGATGATGGAATTGGGCAGAGGTTCATTACATGATCATGAATTGGGTAAGCAAGATGCTTTCCTTGAGAGGAGTATATGGTTCTTATACAGTGGGAACCACTGACACATGATAGTGGCACATAATTTTTTTTTGAGATTCACAATGTTTGACTCAAGTATGTATGAATAGCTTGGTATGAGGACTAGACATGTAGTACAAGGATATGGAGCAATGATATTATGGATGGAGTCAAGGGGTGTGTTTTGAGTGGAAAATATTCTATGGGTGCAAGGAGTTTGTTGTCAGCCTCATGGATTGAGGATAAGGGATATGTAGTGTTGTTCCAGGATGAACATGTTTTATTTGTGCCCAAAGGATCTAGCCCAGGCACAAAACTGGTCTTGGAGTTAGAGAGGGAAACCTATATAGGTTGAGGGGCCAACCTATGCATGTTGTGACAAGAAAGAGTAAAGAGACAGATGAGGAGGAGAAGGTAGCTCCACTAGTGGTGAGACAGGTGGCCCCACCAACAACAAAGTTACAAAGGGAGTAGGTAACCCCACTAGTGGTGAAGCAGGTAGCTCCACTAGTGGTACGGGCTCAAAGGGAGCCAAATTTCATAGGGATTCAACCCTTAGGATCCAATGGGGAGGAGAAACCTCCCAGGATTGTGCAAAGGAAAATGGACAAGGAGTAGGTAGATCCAGGGGTTGTGTAGTCTCAGAGGGAGTCTGACTTTAGAGGGAGTTAGGAGGCTCGAAGGGAGAGTCATTCGTTCAGTGTGATTCTGTAAGATCCCCTTTCATATGACCAAATAACTGGAGGATTTAGTAGCCTAGTTGTTCCCCCTAGGCTATAATCTCACCAAAAAGGGGACTAAGGTGGCCAAAGCATGTTATTGAGGATACTAAAGTCAAATTATTAAAGTAACATTGGCTAATAAGGAAACATAAGTTAATTGGATAAGTGGAGAAAAAGACTTTAGAAAGCCAATTAATAATTTCAGTGAGAATTAGAATGTTGGAGTATAAAAGAGGATGAGGGCGCCTCACTTCCTCATTCTTGATCATTTATATTTGTAACTTTGAGCTTGTTATCCCCAATTTTTATGGATAACTAAGGAGATGATGTCTCGAGGACCTCAAGTTGCAGACATGGAGTACTGAGAGACAGATGACTGAAAACGTCCACATGCACAAACATAGACCCACTTCACCACCACACATCCTGGATTCATGACGATGGCATCAACCACATCAACTTGCTTCTGGAAGACAATGGGTCTTGCTCTAGGAGGTACAAATTAGATATTGTGGTAAGTGTCACTTTAATATTTGAGGCATTTGAGTATGTTGCAGTTTAAAGTTGCTTTTGATTATAGAACATCTACTTGGAAATTATGCTCTTTTCCCTATTTCACCTTGGTGGTTAACATTGTGCCCTAGTAAGTAGTCACCCTTAAGGATGGGGTTTCTACTAGGAGGTCTCCTCAATGAGTCATCGTACCATTACCGATCATACTCACCAGTTTTCACACTTCATCCCTTTTTCATATCCTTATCTTTTGGGATTTTTGGGTGTATTGACCCAAGAAGGGGCTGTACCTCATTTCATGGGAAGAACGGGTTGAAGGCCATGTTATCATACAAGTTGTAGGTTGGGAAAATCTTTACCCAAACACCAAAATGGAGACAACTAGGAGGGCACCTACCCACTGTCACCTTAGGCAGGTGTACCTATCACTTTAGAGGTGAGATAATCACCTCAAGGGGGGAATCCTGGTGACCCTAGGGGGAATGATATGGAAAAGGATGAAGATGGAGAGGATGTTGCTAGAGGCCAATTATATATGGTATGAAGGTCTTGGAAAAGAGTCTTGGGAAGGTCCAAGGGTTGCCAAATATGTTGAGTGACCTGCTGATAGTGAAGTACATGCCCGAGACACAAGGAAAACAAGCATATGATGCAATATGACCAATTGGACAAGCAATTTAAGATTGATTTCCCTAATAGAATGTGTTAGTAACAATGTATATCAGCAATAAAATGGCACAATAAGATGTGAGATAAATGCTATAAATCAAGTGAAAGATACAAGAGAAAGACTAGCTGAATACTAGCAAAAATCAAGATTAAAGACCAAGATACTAGCATGAAAAGATAACGTTGTTGTAAACACTTTCTGAATAAATATATATCAGCATTATGGATGTAAAAATCAACTTATTACAGAAATAAAATCAACCACCAAAACTCCTCCAAAATTTTCCAAAAAGTGCGCTAGACTAAGAAGTGTAAGTGTGCAAACTTTGGGCAATTTCCAGCGGTTGATTAGAGAGTTACTCAAGTAATTAGATTAAGGTTTCTGCAGCCCTAATGGATGAAGATGCAAGTTTGTAAAATCAGCAAGAACTACCCCTTTGATGGGGATGACCTAGTGGCTAAGAGGTGCTCTAAGCATAAGGAACACAATCCAAGTTGCAAAAAGTTAATACGACAAGAAATTATGTTTCCCAATGCAATATTTTGTTTCTCCAATGCAGTATCAGTGCATTTAATTGTAGGTTAATGGGGTCATAAATAAATATCTCGGACTACTAAACCCTTGGAGGTGTAAATCCTCTTACTTCCCAAGGTAAGTAACCTAGGTAGGGTTTGAAAATGAGGGGTGTAAATCCTCTTACTTCCTCAACTAAACCCTTGCAAATTATTTTATAAAGCTTGACAATTATGATGGAAACTAGCATAGGGGTGTATGTCCTTATACTCCATATCTATCCTTGTCCAAAACAACCTTAACTTGAATTACCAATGATAATAACAAAGTAAAAAACCATACCAATCCAAGAAAATCCTTTAACATGCCAAAGTAAACCTCCACAATAGCAAAATAATGACCTCCAAAGGCTAGCGCATCATCATCATCCACTCCACAACCAAAGAGAAACCATATCATAGCACAAGAGAGCAAAAAACCCCAAGGGTATCGAAAATTTCAGTCCAAGTACTTCTCACAAGAGGGAGAGTTATGATATAATGAGATCTCATGATCTCTTATATATACAAAATGTCACTAAGATTGTTTGTCCACATAATTAAGGGTAAACCACAAGACTAGGGTTCAACAACCCTAATATTGCCCCTTTTTACAAAGTAATATTAAACAATTCACATTAATTTCACTTTTTCACAAAGAAAAACCCTAGTTTATAAAGACATCACCCCTTTAGGGGACGTTTTCTCACTAAGAGAATGTCGTTGGTGATGGAGGAGTGTAGAAAGGCTTCCCAAAGACACATGTCAAGCATCCAAATAACTTCCTTCATGGTCAAAGCCTCAAGCCCCTCAAAACGTCCTTGTTTCAATGCATGTCAACCTCACCACCAAATCCTAACCCCCCTAGGTGACGTCATGCCTCTAAAGGTGATGTTTTGCCTCTCTTAGGAAAAACGTTTGGCATGTGGGGGATAGGTTATGTCGTCTAAGTCATCTTCTAGGCCTTCAAAGTTTGATATCTCTCATCCAACATGCAGGCCCTTGGCATCCACCTGTGGGATTCAAGCCCCATGGAAGCCCAATCTAGGCTTGTTCTTCCAAAAATGTCCACCAACTAGATCCTGCAAAGACAAATAATTAATCACAGCCTCCAAGCATCTCAAGTCATAGCATCATGATAAGTGAATCCAATCAATAAATGAGACACCTAAGCATGTGCATCAAAGATTACTATGTCAAACAATTAAGTGCTCAAAAACATTATGAGACTTGTCAAGATTGAATATGGGAGGTTTGACGAGGTGTCCTATTGGGTAGGTCTTTCCCTAGGTCAAGGAGAGTTTCCAAGAGATCCCTCTTTAAGCCATGTAAAGTGAGTGAAGTGGTTAGGGTCAAGACTCAATGGGCATGGGGTTCATGACATATAAGGGGTTGTAGTGTCTCATTCATGGGTGCCTTTGTAGAGGGTGTGTGGTATCTTCATTTGCAATGCAATTTTTTCAAGCCCGTTATTTTTTCATTCTTTGTTTCTTTCATAAATTTAAGGACAAGTTGAAGGTCATTGCCCTGGCATGGTGTCCAGATAATGACATTGTCACCCACAAATACCTAGTGTAAATCAGAAGGTTGGCTAGTGATGAGACCCCCTTTCTCTCAACCATGCAACTGAGAGACATTACCCTAGCTTGGTGACCAGATGATGGTAATTTCATACCACTAGATATCCATGGACATGATAAGACGACTCGTGATGAGACCTCCTATCCTCCAACTAACCTTTTAATAATTCTTAATCATAATTCGTGTGGGTCCCCCTTTTCTCAAAGATAAGTGTTTCGTTGATTTCGTGGGTGATCCCAGGGAAAAAAATCTAGAAGGTTCATACATAGGCTTTTATATTTTACCCAACATCAATTCCTTTGGACCTTCAGCCCCTTCTTCCCATAGAATAGGGACAACCCCTTCTTGGTTCAATACACCCTAAAATCCCAAGAGATAAAAAAATGGGGGAAAATAGTGATGGAAAGTGGTAAGTATGGTCGGGAACGATACGATGGCTCTTCAAGGGAGTTCCTAGTAGAAAAACTATCCCCAAGGAAGACCACTTACTAGGGCACAATGTCAACCACCAAGGTGAAGCAAGGCAAAAGGCATAATGTCCAAGCATATATCATGAAATCTAAAGTAGTCTAAGATACAACATACTTAAATTCCTCAAATATTCAAATGATGCTCACCAAAATACTTGACTTGTACCTCATGGAGCAAGGGCCATTTCCTTCCAGAAATAAGTTGATGTGGTGGATGCCATCTGAAAATTTATAACCTATGTGGTGGTGAGAAGGGTCTCCATCTATGAAAAAGGATATTGCTAGTCATGTAGTCTCTTAGTACTCCATATCTGCAACCTCGGGGCCTCCAGACATAATCTCCTTAGTTATCCACAAAATGGGGATAATAGGCCCAAAGGTTTGTAGTTGGCAAAAGACAAAATCCAATCATAAACCTTCTATTTTCTTTCCCAGGGATCCCAAGGACGATGAAATGTATCTCATAAGAAACTAATGGGACCCGTGAAAAATAACAATATAAAAATGGCAACCAAGTTATAGAGTGTGTGGGCAATGTTTTTCATGCTCAGATAGAAGTCCCACACATTGTCTTGAACTTGGGGAATCATAGTGTGACCAAGGTGGGAAATGTTTTTAATGCTTAGGTAGAAGTCCCACCTTGGATTCAACCTAGAAACATTCTAAATAATTAATGGAAATAAATGGTCCTGGAAAAAGGATGCATTAAAAATGAAGGTGCAACACACCCTCTACAAAGGCACTCATAAATGAGACAATAGGAAACCTTGTATTTCATGAACCCGATACCCAAAAGTCTTACCCCCATACACTTCATCTTCTCTAAATGACTTAGAGAGGTTTCCACCTAGGAAACACTCCTTGACTTAAGGAATGATTCACTCAATAGGGAACCTTGTCAACCCTCCCATACCTAAACTTGGCAAATTTCATAGGGTCTTTGAACAATTGTTTAATTTGATGAGGTATTTTTTGATGTACATGCTTAGATGGCTCTTATATTAAATGTGATTTTACTTGCCATGATGCTTTGACTTGATATCCTTGAAGAGTGTACTTGTCTTTCTTTGTAGGACCTTATTGATGGACATTTTGGAGGAACAAGCCCATCTTGGGCCTTCTTTGGGGATGGAAGCCCACCGGTTGGATTCCATGGCCTAAACCTTGGGGGAATATAGTATATGAGCACTTCCTTTGGAGGTAAAGGAAGAGACCTTGGAGGACCTCACCTAGCCCTTGCAAGCCAAACCATTTTCCTTTGGAGGCTAAAATGTCATCTTGGAGGGCTTGACGTTACTCAAGGGCTAGGTTTTTGGTGTTGATGGTGGTGTTTGATAGACACTTGGCACTTTGATGAGGGATATCCCTTATAACTTGGAGAGAACGTAATGTCCCCATTTTGGGACATTATAACATTACAACATTTCAGAGTGTTATGCCTATCCGAGTAGCCAGATAGGGGTGACAAAGACTTCGGGAGATATTGAGTGGTTTATTTGGGCCTGACATGTATCGTTCATCATTAGGATCCATTCTGCACAACTGGGCTTTGGTTCCGTTGCATTCCGACGCTTTCCATAATTTTGAGTTATTATGGGTCATATATTAATTAAATTCACTAAGAAGGTCATAATGGGCATATTACTTGGAGAAACCTCTTAGTGTAATAGCTCATCAGAATCAGGAGGAAGAGCATTACAAGATAATATGATGAGAAGTGACTTTTAGTGGTTGGAGAAGCCATCAGGATGGATAAATCACTTTCTAGAGGCAAAATGGTTAATTAAGTGATTTAATCAAGGAATAATAAAATAAAGTAAAAGTCACTTGGAGGGAAAAGGTCAACAACGAATTAGGGTTTCGGGAAGCTATAAAGGAGGGGTAAAGCAACCTAATTCATTATGCATTGTTATGATTTGATGTTGAGAGTTCCTAGAGGAGGAAGAGAGTTGACTTTACTGTTTTGTGGATTTTTGGAGGAAACCACCACCATTGATCGGTTTCGATGTTGAGAGACACACCCTAGCCCATCAGAGATACCATTTAGGTATTTCATCGTGCTATTAAGGAGTATTCAGTGCAGAGTGTGCAACTCAACCAATGAGGGCACAAGTCAGAGTGAGGGTTTGTGGAGCTACACGAGGTCCGAGCTCAGATTGCAGTTTCCTTCCGACCCAGATGAGATCCAACTAGGGTGCTCAGATTGAGCCAGTTTTCATCAAATTATGACGATGGAATATTGTAGGGTGCATCATCTATCCATTTAGGGTGCATCTCTTATGACAGGACATTTGAGGTTGCAGACGGAGCATCATGGAAGATCCAGGGAAACCCTTTCGACCTAGTTCCACATTTGGCGAGACGATCGTTTTGAGTTCTATACCAGGATATTTCGTTGGTGGAATCATTTGGGGCGCATCCAGTGTCCCAGGAGGTGCGCAAACCCCCCAGGGGTCCAGATCTAGTGCCTTAGAGACCATATTTGACATCCAACACTCATCAATTTCAGTCTAGAGGCTAGGGCACTTCTATTGGAGTAGTTTCTAGCTCATTCCAATGGTCTATCTTTTTTTGATCTATCCGTGCATGCATCAAATCTGCCTTCATCTTCTGATCACGATGTATCATATCTGCAAGATAGAAAATTAGATCAGTAGCAAATATCTTGATCAATGGGATGAGGGATATTAGTGGTATTAGATCTTTAGTCCTACCAACCTGTGACTAAAGTCGATGAGTTCAACGGGTGACCCAGAGGGTCGTGAGCATGTGGGTGAAGAATATGTATTTTCCTCCTCTCCCTCTCAATTCTGAGGAAGAGGAAGAGGCACACAGGGAAGTCGAGAGAATGGAAAATCTTGAGTCAGAGAGGATGTGGGGAGACAGATATGAGTGACCAGAGGGAGGTGGTATGCCCCCCATGGATCCAGAGGCAACCTTCATGTAGGTTATCAACGATATGTTAGCCAGTCAACAGGCCATGAATCAGTCCTTGGCACAGGTGGCTGATATATTGGCTATAGTGGGCACCCCGAGCACACAAGCCCCACATACAACACAGGGGAACTCGGGGGCAGGCAGTAGACCCCAAACACCTACTCGTGCATACACATATTTGAGTAGGATTCCCAGACCATGGTTCCCTAGTTTTCAGAGGGCACCAACAATAGCAACACAACAACCATTAGCACAGAGACTTCCTAGTCAGAAAGAAGACATTGAAGAGTACAGGAGGGAGTATGCAGCGTTGGATCATGACTTCCATCATGACATGACACTGGTCGAGTACTGTGGACTTAGGGGCATGAATTATCCTAGAGAACCTCAGAGAGGAGGACAACAACAACAACAAGGCATAACATAGATTTCATCTGAAAAGTTGGTAAACTCACCATACCTTCTTTTGATGGATCGTCCAAATGCATTGCCAGAGCTGCGGTACAAAAGCTAGACATGTACTACAAGCTCAAC
>JZKD02S2237459.1:27393-37595 GCA_000966675.3 Picea glauca | reverse complement strand
AGTGTGAAAAGAGGCCATTTAGGGCATTATTAGGTCTTTGACCAGCCCACCATTCAGATCCAGCCCGGATTTGGAGGTCAAATCAGCTTGGGAGCTGAACCATAAGTGGTTGGGACGCCGACCATATTCATAAATGCACCGTTTAGCAGGTGCGCGGATTTTTGTGCGAACAATCGCGCATCGTGCGCATATGTGCGCTTTCTACGTTCCTGTTCTGTGCATGTGCGCGCGCGCCCAATGTCTGCAAAGCGCTCTTCAATTTTTCACTACTTTGTATATTTTTTTTCCCTTTTTTGAATGCTGTGAGATTAATTCAGGGCCATGAATGACTTCATTACTGTTTGACGATGCTGAGTTCTTGTAACCATGTGTGGACGAAATTTCAGTGATAACACCATCCATGAAAGAAAACACTTCACTTCTTGCAAACTCATCGAGAATCTAATCGATGAAAGGTGTCGAGAAGTTGTCTTTAGGATAGGATTTGTTCAAGTCATGAAATTCCATGCATACACGGATGGTTCCTTGCTTCTTATTCACATGAACGAGATTGGATACCCATTCAGTCAAGGGAACCAGGTATATAAATCCAACATTAAGTAGTTTCTCTACCTCTGCCTTAACAGCAGGGGCCTTCCGGGGATTGACAGTTGTAAGACATTGTCAAACATGTTTAACATCCAAATAAGTTATAATCTCATGCTCGACAATACAAGGGTCGATTCCTGGAATCTCTTTCATATGACCAAACAAGTACATCTTGGAATTGCTTGAAGAGTTCAATGTAGATCAGGATTTCTTCTGGCGAACAATCCACACCGATATGTACATTTTCATTCTTTCCAGGGGTATGAGAGATGTCAATCGTGATGGTAGAAGAGATACTCTCCATATTTCCTTCGGCATAAATGTTGTGTGTATCAATTGGAACTACGACGTGACCTACTATCTCACTCAAAGTAGATCGAAAGTAATCTTGTTCGATTCTTTCAAACTTTGGGAGAAAATAAGAGCGATGATGCATATCATCCCAAGGTTTGTCAAAACCATTCATGGCTTTGATGATAGCTTGATCTGAGGGAAAAGTCTCATCATGTCATTCATGTGAACAAGACAACGAAGTGGCCAACACAGGCTTAATAACATGATCCTCCTTGTCTGTTGGAGAGGTAACAGGATCGGAATCGGTGGAAGAGTCAAGAACATCTTGATACACAATCTCCGCTACTGATTGTGGCATGGCCATTCGAGCATGTGACTGACCTTCGCAAGATGAAGTCGAGGAAGGTAGGGTCCAAGGATCAAAAAAATAGGAAATGCGGAAAGGAACAAATCTCTCCGACGAAATGGGCTTATTGGACATGGCATAAACATGGTGAATCGATGCCATGAAGTCGAACGTACCCATAAGTGATGAATACATCCTGACACCGATATTCTCAGTTGTCGGCTGAGAATTTTTGACCACGGGGATCGACAGTCCAACAGATGCATTGGGGCTAGCATACAGAAAGGATAACTGGTCAATCGTCACGATCTTCCCATCGAGGGGAAAACAAAGAGTGCGGAAGACATATGATATGGCAATAGTCATAACATAGGTCCAATTACGTCCTAGTAACAAGTTATAATCAAGAGGCACATCAACTACCTCGGCATCCACCTCTACCGTCTTCCCACCTAACTGGACCGGAAAGGCATGAAGTGTTAGAATATGATGGATGTGCTCATTTTACCATAGACAATATCACTATTGTCACCCAACCATAGGCTAAAGCCACCCTCTGAGCACCTTAACCTTGACAGAGAATCACTCCAGAAGAAAACCCTAGGCTAGATAGCCAAACAAAGTGTAGCACACCTTTCTCCAAGGATAGCGCACCAAACAAGAGTTGATCAGATAGTCCAAACCATAACCCAGATACATTCCAAGCCAAAACGTAATCTGCTAGCTGCAGCAGCTGCAACGATAACTTCTCCTCCAAACTTGCGCACAAACTGGCTAACTGGAGTGTGCACAAGTGAGCTCTGTAGTTCTAAGAATGCCTGCCAGAATGAAGACTGGTCTCCTATATTTATACTAATTCTGGCTAACTGTCTAGGACAACTTCTCATTCTAGGTGACTATTTACTTGGTATATAATATTTCTTCTGGCCGACTTCTTCTCTTGGAGGCTAATAACCTAATACAAATTATCGTCTTGAGATGACTTGTCTTCTAGGGTTATTAGCCAACTCATTAGTTTTTCTTCTTGCTTCCCGGAATATTCTATTCTCGTTAGGTTTACACGTGGAGGTAAATACCTGCTGCAACTACCATAATATCAACAGGAAGAATGCTGTGAGGGCAGAAGGAACGACCGTAAAAAATAGTCAACATGGTCAGTGATTGAGAGAGAGTCGGAGAGCTGAGAGCTTTACAACAGATCAGGGACATCACA
Source organism: Picea glauca (assembly GCA_000966675.3). Lineage (NCBI taxonomy): Eukaryota > Viridiplantae > Streptophyta > Pinopsida > Pinales > Pinaceae > Picea > Picea glauca. The sequence goes on along the minus strand of JZKD02S2237459.1, from coordinate 35,154 downwards.
CACATAGAAATGCCTTCATCAACAACCACACATTTGATAGTATACTTTGAGTACCCCACGTGGATTTGGAATGCCACATGGTAAGGCAAGTGAGGCTTCACATATATGACGTCAAACTTGATAACTTTCGAGCCACTCAGGTCTAGATCTCCTAACAAAGATAACAAGGAATTTCTCTGTGAAGGACACATCTGGAGTACCTCCAGAGCCGACATCGGACAAGGGGTTTGACCCAAGTCCTCAACAATAGAGTAATTCTGGGCGGTTCTAGTATTTGGATTGTGAGTAGAGTACTTGAGTACTCCTTTCGAAATACGAGGTGATGGATCTGGTTTTTCGATCTATAAAGTCGTCTCTGGAGGAGGAGGAGGAGATTCTAGACCAGGTATATCTTGTGAAAACTATAATCGCGAGATCAGGTGGCTACATGAACCTTAGCATCGACCATATTGATACACAAATGGTCACCATCTTGTGACGATGGGTTTTGACTCCCACCGACTGCATTTCCGGTGTTTGAGGGGCTCAAGACTATGTGTTGGTTATGGGGGAAGGGATTCGTCAGCACCATGGGTGGTAGAGATAATAGTCTCGCAACTTCCCCAAGTTTGGGTCATAGATGAGTAAGGTGATCGTCTGTACAAAGCTTACAGAGACATTTTACCTTACGCCTTTCTTTCTTTCCCTCTCCATCATTATTATTCGTCTTCTCATTATTTCCATTGTCCTTGGGTTTATTATTATTTTCCCCACCCTTACGATTATTATTACGTCCTTTCTTCTTATTCCTGCCTGGTTGTTGGTTTCCATTTGGGTCGGTCGACGATTGCACAGAATGTACATTTGCTGACTGAGTGGGATTGGAAGACACCGACGAAGATGGTCCTCTTACAGACTGGTTTAGAGACAATTCTTTCAAATGTCCTGTCACTGAGTCTGTGGACTTTACACTAGTAGATCCTACAATGCCATCGACATGAGGTCTGGGCTTTTTTCTAGGGTCATAGGTTGACCGCGGTGCGTCCGAAAGAATGTGGTATAACATCCCAGACTGAGAGTATATAAGATCTAACTGTCGGGCTTTGAAGATCGCTTCTTCCTCAGTGGTAACCCGGATGTAGAAACATCCTTCAAGATAGGAGGTGGCAAAGACTTCAGGAACCATTCTAAAAGAAAGGCCGAGGTATGGAGGTCTTAATCAACCTCTTCTGTTTGTACCACTCCTGGATATGATCCGATATATGAGTGGCTGTATCCTGGCATAAATTTGATAGAAGTTCTAGGCCAGCATCGTAACGAACCGACAATTGGAAGTGGTTAAGGAAGACTGACACCATCTAACTAAAGGTCCCATATGCCCCCCTAGGTAGCTCGATATACCATTTCATAGTGACCCCAATGAGGGTGCATTAAAACAATCTTAACCGAATGGCGCCATTCTTACCTTCGAATTTTGGAATGTCCAAAGGAAGTTTGGTGGGGACGGGGGGCCATGTAGGATCATGACACACAAGGTCGTTCATCAACTTAGACAAGTCTGGAAGATTAAGCATGGCCATAAAAGGGAGACGAGATTGCGACATATGGCCCCAAGCTCCCTGGAAAGATTGTGTTTGAGGAACTGCAACCCATCCAGGGTTCTGGTAAGTACCATGGCCTTGTCTAGGATTGTAAGACCCTCCTCCAGGTTGATTCATAAGAGGTTTTTTGGGCATCATTCCAATAGGAATGTTCTGATGGGGGTTACCTCATCTTATAACTCTACGCCTTTTAGAAGGCAAAGACTCGAAATCATGTGGTAACTATAACAAGCGACGGGACCGATGGGGACGCTGGTCCAACTCCATGATGGCTATCCAAAAGTCAAACGACCAATATGCACACCAAAATTCAAAGAGCACACCAAAATTCAAATGAGAAATATGCACACAAACGGGGTAAAGTGGATGAAAGGGACCTTCCTCCCTAAAGAAGGTATATCTCGCCCAAGAGGGGCTTGAGACTCCCTGCTAAATATTGGAGGTAGAAAAATATTTTATAAGGGCCCTCGTGGGCTTAATAACTAGTCGGTCTGATCCCCCCAGAGAGGTAATCCTCCATAAAGGCTGTGTGATGTCTGACCCTTATCTGACCCAGGGTACCTGCAGAATAACCCCTGCAAGTAACCTATGTGGCACCTAAATCAAGCAACTAAGCAACCAATGTATAACCGATGCACATGCGAGCAGTTGTAAGTCAGGTCCACCGTATGGGCAGGGTAGCAAATCCCGAAACCTTTAAAGCACCACCTCTCATGGAGGTAAGGGCACTAACAATATACCTAGATACGAATATATTCCCATAAATATCTCCGACGCTAAGAAGGTATCGGGGGGATATCCCTTCAACCAACCTCGTGCGACCTTGTAATTCACTTCGGTGTAAGTTGAGCCTCCTGATATTACCGATTATACAATGGATTTATCCACTCCCTTTATCAGACACATATGTTGATTTAATAGCCTTGGAGAAGTTTACTCACAAAATCCTATTCCAAGGCACTAAATCCTAAGCTAGTTTGTGCACTCTAGAAAATGATATTGTGAGTAATCAATTTTAAATTATAACGTTAATTTTAATGGCCTTGCTTACTAAAAAAGGTATGGTAGTGAAACTCATGATGTTATGACTCAACAAGTGAAGTAAATATGAATACAATGCAAAGTCCTAACTTCAATTTTCAATGAATGATATGCTTATTAAAACAAATGCAATTTTCAATTTCAACTCTCCAGTTCTGAAGTACAAAATGCAATCTTTCTTTACATGCACTAAGATAATGACAAAGACTCAAAAGATAAAAAAATGCCAAGCAATGAAAAATGCCTAATATTTTTTTATTTTCAATATAATAAAAATGAAAATGCATGGACTGAATAATAACTTGATATATAAAAACTCTATTGTGTATAGAAAGTGACAACTCAAGTAGGATACCAAGAAGCAATACACCCAGCCCAATGTACAAGGACAATCAAAATGAAAAGGTGATGAGAAAGACTCCACCCAGAAATTCAACCAAAGACAAGTTTCTTGTCATCCCACAGACACTTAACACTCACTACATAGACCCAAGAAGACTCAACAATCAACAAAACCTACCCAACAACCACCAAACCCAGCAAACAAGAAAAAGAGGCTGATGTACACGACTGTTCAGGGAATCAATGCGTATGTAAGCAATTTTCCAAAGGACATCACGTATATATACGCGACTGTCAAGAAAAAACCCACGTATATGTTTAAAAAACACAGCTAAGCAAAGGAGAAGGATGAAAGACTTAGACCCAGAGTGAGCAGAGGTTGTCAAGCAATGATATGACAAGAAACAAAATATGAACGAGAGCAATGTAAGGATAAAAACACTCCAAGCCCTAAGAAAGAAGATTAATTCCTCAATATGGTCACCAATTCTGTTACAAGGAAAATCTCTCTATGGATAGGGTAAACCACAACGGATAGAAATGACTGCAAAATCAACTCTATTCTCATGTATGTTATATAAACAAACATGCTAGGAAGACAAGATAAAAGGCCTACCTCATCCAGACGTTCGATGAAGTCTACCATTGAGCACTTGACCCAAAGCAATATACCTGCAACTAGTCCTCAACAACCCAACAAAGCAAGCATATGGTGATAATATATGATGTTAGCATATTCAATAGCATAATCCATTAATATACATAATAAATACNGCCGACTTCTTCTCTTGGAGGCTAATAACCTAATACAAATTATCGTCTTGAGATGACTTGTCTTCTAGGGTTATTAGCCAACTCATTAGTTTTTCTTCTTGCTTCCCAGAATATTCTATTCTCGTTAGGTTTACACGTGGAGGTAAATACCTCCTGCAACTACCATAATATCAACAGGAAGAATGCTGTGAGGGCAGAAGGAACGACCGTAAAAAATAGTCAACATGGTCAGTGATTGAGAGAGAGTCGGAGAGCTGAGAGATTTACAATAGATCAGGGACATCACACATGTAACAATGCCTTCATCAACAACCACACATTTGATAGTATACTTTGAGTACCCCACATGGATTTGGAATGCCACATGGTAAGGCAAGTGAGGCTTCACATATATGACGTCAAACTTGATAACTTTCGAGCCACTCGGGTCTAGATCTCCTAACAAAGATAACAAGTAATTCCTCTGTGAAGGACACATCTAGAGTACCTCCAGAGCCGACATCGCACAAGGGGTTTGACCTAGGTCCTCAACAATAGAGTAATTCTGGGCGGTTCTAGTATTTGGATTGTGAGTAGAGCACTTGAGTAATCCTTTCGAAATTCGAGGTGATGGATCTGGTTTTTCGATCTGTAAAGTCGTCTCTGGAGGAGGAGGAGGAGATTCTAGACCAGGTATATCTTGTGAAAACTATAATCACAAGATCGGGTGGCTACATGAACCTTAGCATCGACCATATTGATACACAAACGGTCACCATTTTGCGATGATGGGTTTTGATTCCCACCGACTGCATTTCCGGTGTTTGAGGGGCTCAAGGCTATGTGTTGGTTATGGGGGAAGGGATTCGTCAGCACCATGGGTGGTAGAGATAATAGTCTTGCAGCTTCCCCAAGTTTGGGGCATAGATGAGTAAGGTGATCGTCTGTACAAAGCTTACAAAGACATTTTATCTTATGCCTTTCTTTGTTTCCCTCTCCATCATTATTATTCGTCTTCTCATTATTTCCATTGTCCTTGGGTTTATTATTATTTTTCCCACCCTTACGATTATTATTACGTCCTTTCTTCTTATTCCTTCCTGGTTGTTGGTTTCCATTTGGTCCAGTCGACGATTGCACAGAATGTACATTTGCTGACTGAGTGGGATTGGAAGACACCGACGAAGATGGTCCTCCTGCAGACTGGTTTAGAGACAATTCTTTCAAATGGCTTGTCACTGAGTCTGCGGACTTTACACTAGTAGATCCTACAATGCCATCGACATGAGGTCTGGACTTTTTTCTAGGGTCATAGGTTGACCGCGGTGCGTCCGAAAGAATGTGGTATAACATCCCAGACTGAGAGTATATAAGATCTAACTGTCAGGCTTTGAAGATCGCTTCTTCCTCAGTGGTAACCCGGATGTAGAAACATCCTTCAAGATAGGAGGTGGCAAAGACTTCAGGAACCATTCTAAAAGAAAGCCCGAGGTATGGAGGTCTTAATCAACCTCTTCTGTTTGTGCCACTCCTGGATATGATCCGAGATATGAGTGGCTGTATCCTGGCATAAAGTCGACAGAAGTTCTAGGCCAGCATCATAACGAACTGACAATTGGAAGTGGTTAAGGAAGACTGACACCATCTAACTAAAGGTTCCATATGCCCCCCTAGGTAGCTCGATATACCATTTCACAGTGACCCCAATGAGGGTGCATTAAAACAATCTTAACCGAATGGCGCCATTCTTACCTTCGAATTTTGGAATGTCCAAAGGAAGTTTGGTGGGGATGGGGGGCCATGTAGGATCATGACACACAAGGTCGTTCATCAACTTAGACAAGTCTGGAAGATTAAGCATGGCCAGAAAGGGGAGACGAGATTGCGACATATGGCCCCAAGCTCCCTGGAAAGATTGTGTTTGAGGAACTGCAACCCATCCAGGGTTTTGGTAAGTACCATGGCCTTGTCTAGGATTGTAAGACCCTCCTCCAGGTTGATTCATAAGAGGTTTGTTGGGCATCATTCCAATAGGAATGTTCTGATGGGGGTTACCTCATCTTATAACTCTACGCCTTTTAGAAGGCAAAGACTCGAAATCGTGTGGTAACTGTAACAAGCGACAGGACCAGTGGGGACGCTTGTCCAACTCCATGATGGCTATCCAAAATTCAAACGACCAATATGCACACCAAAAGTCAAAGAGAAAACCAAAAGTCAAACGAGCAATATGCACACAAACGGGGTAAAGTGGATGAAAGGGACCTCCCTCCCTAAAGAAGGTATATCTCGCTCAAGAAGGGCTTGAGAATCCCTGCTAAATATTTGAGGTAACAAAATCTGTTATAAGGGCCCTCGTGGGCTTAATAACTAGTCGGTCTGATCCCCCCCAGAGAGGTAATCCTCCATAAAGGCTGTGTGATGTCCGACCCTTATCTGACCCAGGGTACCTGCAGAATAACCCCTGCAAGTAACCTATGTGGCACCTAAATCAAGCAACTAAGCAACCAATGTATAACCGACGCACATGCGAGCAGTTGTAAGTCAGGTCCACCGTATGGGTAGGGTAGCAAATCCCGAAACCTTTAAAGCACCACCTCTCATGGAGGTAAGGGCACTAACAATATCCCTAGATACGAATAGATTCCCATAAATATCTCTGACGCTAAGAAGGTATCGGGGGGATATCCCTTCAACCGACCTCGTGGGACCTTGTAATTCACTTCGGTGTAAGTTGAGCCTCCTGATATTACCGATTATACAATGGATTTATCCACTCCCTTTATCAGACACATATGTTGATTTAATAGCCTTGGAGAAGTTTACTCACAAAATCCTATTCCAAGGCACTAAATCCTAAGCTAGTTTGTGCACTCTAGAAAATGATATTGTGAGTAATCAATTTTAAATTATAACGTTAATTTTAATGGCCTTGCTTACTAAAAAAGGTATGGTAGTGAAACTCATGATGTTATGACTCAACAAGTGAAGTAAATATGAATACAATGCAAAGTCCTAACTTCAATTTTCAATGAATGATATGCTTATTAAAACAAATGCAATTTTCAATTTCAACTCTCCAGTTCTGAAGTACAAAATGCAATCTTTCTTTACATGCACTAAGATAATGACAAAGACTCAAAAGATAAAAAAATGCCAAGCAATGAAAAATGCCTAATATTTTTTTATTTTCAATATAATAAAAATGAAAATGCATGGACTGAATAATAACTTGATATATAAAAACTCTATTGTGTATAGAAAGTGACAACTCAAGTAGGATACCAAGAAGCAATACACCCAGCCCAATGTACAAGGACAATCAAAATGAAAAGGTGATGAGAAAGACTCCACCCAGAAATTCAACCAAAGACAAGTTTCTTGTCATCCCACAGACACTTAACACTCACTACATAGACCCAAGAAGACTCAACAATCAACAAAACCTACCCAACAACCACCAAACCCAGCAAACAAGAAAAAGAGGCTGATGTACACGACTGTTCAGGGAATCAATGCGTATGTAAGCAATTTTCCAAAGGACATCACGTATATATACGCGACTGTCAAGAAAAAACCCACGTATATGTTTAAAAAACACAGCTAAGCAAAGGAGAAGGATGAAAGACTTAGACCCAGAGTGAGCAGAGGTTGTCAAGCAATGATATGACAAGAAACAAAATATGAACGAGAGCAATGTAAGGATAAAAACACTCCAAGCCCTAAGAAAGAAGATTAATTCCTCAATATGGTCACCAATTCTGTTACAAGGAAAATCTCTCTATGGATAGGGTAAACCACAACGGATAGAAATGACTGCAAAATCAACTCTATTCTCATGTATGTTATATAAACAAACATGCTAGGAAGACAAGATAAAAGGCCTACCTCATCCAGACGTTCGATGAAGTCTACCATTGAGCACTTGACCCAAAGCAATATACCTGCAACTAGTCCTCAACAACCCAACAAAGCAAGCATATGGTGATAATATATGATGTTAGCATATTCAATAGCATAATCCATTAATATACATAATAAATAC
>JZKD02S2237459.1:0-19738 GCA_000966675.3 Picea glauca | reverse complement strand
TTGTGGTGTGATGGAAAAGTAAATAATTTTCTCACTAGTTTCTTGAGATAAAATAACAACATCTGGGCTAATGGAAATGGTAGCTTGTCTTGAGTTAGGCCCCCTTTGTGGTTCTTGTACATTGTTACAACTCTACATATATCCAAGGGTTAAATTTCTACCAGTGAAATGGGTATCTTGCTAAATTTCCCCGATCTAGTATTTTGGTTAAGGACTCATATCCACAAGTAGTTGATCTTGAGTTCTAAATTGGACATTAGCTTCTGATCTAATGGAAAAGTGGAGCATAAGGAGCACCAATGTGCTTAGTATAATTATGAGCATCAATTATTCATCTATTCAAAATGCATCGATGCTCACATACATACAAAGAGCAACAATGAGTACATACATCTTAGGTGCATCAGTCCATGCTACGACCTTGTGCATACTGGTGCTTATCTAATCAATAGACATTGATGTGTTCAAATGATTGAGATGTACTGACACATACAAATGAAGAAAATGCACCAATGTGTGCAATTGAAGAAAACATAGTGAGATGTTTTAGTGCCCAAATCCTCCATGTTTTATTTAATATTTTTATAAACATGCAAATGCAACTTCTTATTTTTTGTTTTTTTAAATAAAATTTCAATTAGTGATCACAAAAATAAAATACTTTTTATAACAATATTGGCTCTTATATTTTAATTAATTCATTTGGATATAATCATTGGATTAATGTATTGTATCATCTAAACAAATATACCAATTGTTCACACATTTGTTCATTTTGATTATGTAAATGATGCATATATTTAATCAACAACATAACATTTTTTTTTCCAAAGAAAAAAATCTATAATTTTATTAGAAATAAACAAAATTACATAGTCAAATTCCAAAGGCATTCAAGAGTGCACTTAAGCCACTTGAAAAAACAACTCTTCATACTCACCTCTTTAAGCATACATGGAAACTATATAGGGATATTACATATGTATCTTATCACCAAAAAACCATGAAAATTACCTCATTCAAACTATGATCCCGGAGTTGTCCTTTGTATTATACAATATTCTATAGTAGTATCAATTAGATCCAAGGTTCATGAATTTATTCAATTGTGTGCCCATATTGTAGTATTGATATAATATAGGTTCCTCTATCCATCTCTAACCCATTTTTTTTTATAGTTCGTCCACTATCATGTCCCTGTCCCTATATATATAAGACAAAGAGATGTGAGAGAATGTTGTAACTAGAAAATGTACATCGCCATACAATGGTTGTAAAGTGAAATTACTCAGTATTGTTTCCTTGTGCACCCATTGAATAACCAGGTGTGAATCACCAAATATTTGAATTTGTGATGCCCCAAACTCTTGGTCCAACTTCAAAACTAATTTTAGAGGCATCAATTTGCAATAATTATTAGTTTCTTGATCTATTCCATCTTTGAACGAAATGCTATGATTTGAAGATAAATATAAAATCCCCCCTGATCCTCCCTTAGGAGGGACCCCCTGCAAGACACCATCAAAATATGCCCATGGTATGTCCTTATTGATTACCTCTTCTTTCAACTCATGAAGGATTTATTTATCATGAATATGTGGGCAAGCATTTAATATGTTAAGAGCTTGGACAACACATTTTAGAGATAATGTCTCTTTTCTCTCAAACAACTTCAGGTTCTTCGCTAACTAGATTCCCCAAGCTATGTTAAGAGGAAGGGATTTGATATTCTTGGTATCCTTTTTTGAATAACATGATCTAAATGCCTCTTCTATGTCTTCACCTTCCCAGGCAATTATTAATCCAATATCATTTCCACTTCTTTCCATACCTCTTTTTTATACATACACACCATTATTAAATGTACAATGGTTTCTTCTACTTGTTGACATAATCTACACCATCCATGACCAATGAAAATTTTCTTTTGTAGAACCTCCTAGATGGGAGCCCTATTGTTTAATATTAACCACGTGATTTTTTTTTGAAGGGCATCTTAATTTCCATATTGTTCTCCACCACCATATTTGTTCTCTCTCCCTTTCTTCCTTAGCAAGAGCTTAACCTGTTCTGGGAACATAGCCAGTTCCAACTAAATTAAGTGACCATACCAGTAGATCATTATCTTCTCTTATTTTAACATTGTTGTCTTTTAATATGTCAATGTATCCCTATTATGCCTCAACATATTCTTCCTCTGACCCAATATCCTCCAATTTAGCCAATGTTGTTGACCTTTTCCAGTTCACAACATGTCTAAGAGTTTAATAACCTTTACTTCTTATCTCCTTAATCATCCAAGGAAGTAATATGTGCATTCTTTTTCTATCTACCCATGGATCAAGACCAATTTGTATTTTGTCTCATTTACCAACTTACAAAATCAACCAATTGCCCACCAAATGAAATTTTGAGTTAACAACTTTCAGATAATCAAGGCATTATGAACTTGTTTTATAGGATTCCTTACCAATCCTATATAGAAGCAAGAGAAATATACTTGGATCTTATTACCTGTACCCATATCCCTTTTCCATATTGTTCTACACCACCGTATTTGTTGTCCCTCCCTTTCTTCCTTAGCAAGAGCTTAACCTATTATGAGAACATAGTTGGTTCCAACTAAATTAAGTGACCATACCAGTAGATCACCATCTTCTCTTATTTTAACATTGTTGTCTTTTAATACGTCAATGTATCCCTGTTATGCCTCACATATTGTTCCTCCTACCCAATATCCTCCCAATTCAACCAATGTTGTTGACCTTTGCCAATTCACAACATGTCTAATAGTTTAATAACCTTTACTTCTTATCTCCTTAATCATCCAAGGAAGTAATATGTGAATTATTTTTCTATCTACCCATGGATCAAGGCCAATTTGTATTTTGTCTCATTTACCAACTTACAAAATCAACCAATTTCCCACCAAATGAAATGTTGAGTTAACAACTTTWAGATAATTAAGGCATTATGAACTTGTTTTATAGGATTCCTTACCCAATCCTATGTAGAAGCAAGAGAAATATACTTGGCTCTTATTACCTGTACCCATATCCATTTTCCTTCAATTAATCTCTAGATTTTTGCTGCAAGAGCCTTGGAGAAGAGAAATGGTTTTTTTAAACCCTGACCTCCATTTGCTTTTCGTAAAGCCATATTTTTCCATGAAGCTAGAACAAACCCTTTCTTCTTTTGATTGCCTAACCAGATTAATTTGCAGCACAATCTTCTGATGACTTCCAATACACCATTTGGAACCCAAGCAAGCATTATCCAATATATTGGAATCACTTCTAGGAGTATTTTTACTGTAACCAAATGACCCCCTTTGGAGAGCCACCGGTTACACCACGAATTTAACTTTTTTTCCACATTGGCAATCAACCATTGCCATTGCCATTTTTTGTACAAGTTTGGCTTCAGATAGAAATCCAAGTACTTCATCTCGTGATCTAGATTGGTCATCTGTTAGGGGAATAATTGAGTAAAATAATTCTTTTCTTGCTTGGTTATTCTTTACAAGAACATTGAAAATTTTCAAGGTTTATTATCATACTTGGTGCCTTACAAAATAAATCCAATATACCTTTGAACTTCTCAATTAACCATATTGTTCCCTCACAAAAAATCATGATATCATCTACACGCAATAGACGTGTGGTATTACAAGTTTTTCTAATGTTTACCTCTTTGAAACTACCATTTTCTAATGCCTATATTATTAACCTACTAAACCCCTCAACAATTAAAAGGAAAAGGAGATAGGATAAGGGGTGCCCCTATCTAAGACATCTTCTTAACCTAAAGAAAGGTGCTACTGCCCCATTTACTAAAATATTAAAAGATACTAAAGTAATGAAACTGATCACCCATACAACAAAGTAGAAAAATATATTGAAGTAATGCAACTCATCACCCATACAATAAACTTATGAGAGAAACCCATGTGTATAAGAAAATGTCTAAGGTAAAGCCAACTTACCCTGGCATATGCTTTGGATAGGTCCACTTTAATCACCATCGCTCTTTGGTTCCTAACTTTGATTGAATGAAGGATTTCTTGAGCTATACTAACAACCTCATGTATTTTCCTTGCCTCTAAAAACCCAAACTATTCTCCAAGGATTTGTTTTGAGAAAACACTTTTCAATGTTCTAGCAATAACCTTTGAAATGATTTTATAGATGCAATTACATAAAGAGATTGGCTTGGATTTACAAAGGTTGTTGATTATCATCTTTAGGGGTCAATGCCATAAAGGTTGCATTGTAAGCTCCAAGAATTTTACCCGTGGTTCTTGTAGCCTCCACCACCATTCTTAAGTATTCTTCTATAAAATCATAACAACCTAAAAAGAATTCCATGGGAAGGCCATTTGGCCCTAGAATTTTGTCCTTTTGAATGCTCTATAAGATTTGATGTAGTTCTTCTTTCCCAAACTCTTTCATCAAGGCCCAATTGTGCTCATGATTGACAAAACTAGGAAAGGAGTTTGATATCATAATTATCTATGAAATTGTAGCTCTAGAATCCTCTTTGAAGAGAGATGATAAATAATCGACTCCTCTAGTTTCAATATCCTTGAATTTTTTCACCCACATACCATTTCCCTTGTCAATTTTCCATACTGAGTTTTTGTTTTTCCTACAATTTGCATATCTATGAAAAAACTTGTATTCTCTTCACTTGCCTGTAGCCATAAGGCCCCACTCTTGAGCCTCCATTCTTTCTATTTTGTACTTGTATGTTCAAATTTATATCTTCCAAGAGCTTTACCTCCAGTTTTTATCCTCACTCATATAATCAAAATCATCATTTTTTTATGGTACTTCCAGGGCATCCTCCACTTCTTTAAGGGTCCTATAGTATTTCAAATTTTTGTCTCTTTCCCATAGAGCAACTACCTTTTTTTTTCTTTTCTTTCAGGTTTTGGTAAAATTGAATGGATGTAGATTCTCTTAAGTTTTCATCACAAGGTTTCGAACCAACTTTGATCTTGTTTACAAACCCCTCCACCTTCGACCATTATGGGTTCAGTTTAAAGGGGCTGGGAGGTTTATCTTATGCATGTGCTACTTAAAAATCTATTGGATTATGTTTAGACTCCCCTCCCAAAGTGACCCAATTTTTTATTTGAATGAATTCATCAGGGAATGCTTCAAAGATCAAGAAGAAATAAAGTCTCTTAACAATTATAGATTCTCCTATTCTCTTGTTCCTCCAGGTGGGAGTCAGTTAATCTAGTTGAATATACAACAAGCCTACTTCTTCCATTTTTCTTATAAAGTAGCTTGAAAGATAATCCACTTGCACTACAAGTCTCCATACTTCTAAAGCTCCCATATTAAAGTTTAATTCTCCCCCCACCACAACTAATCCATTCTATATGCATTCCATCTTGAAGAAATTATCCCAATACTCCACCATGTCCATGTAAGGTCCATATACATTCAAAATAGAGATATATTTCCATAGATCTAGAGAGAAAATGGAAATCCCTAGTCCCTTAGGAAAAACAAATGACTTAGTAAGGGTAAAGGAACATTTCTTCCACCGAGTAATGTTTCCTTCCGATCTCCCAATGACATCTATAAAATTGAATTCTCAGCCACAAAATATTTTTGAACGTTATTAAGTGATTTTCTCCCCATCAGTCTTGATTTGTTGTAGCAAAACAATAGATGGTTTTATAGTCTCTATTACCCTCTTTATGGCCATTTTTTTTTGCAGATTGGACAACCCTCGACAGTTTAGGGTCAAGAAAATAGGGACCCTCATATGGGACATTTTATTTAAGAGATCCTATTAGGGATAACTATTTTCCACATCTAATTTATGAAAACGTTTGTTTTTGTGCCAAGGACATGCACACATTCCTTCCTCTTTGATTAGCTTTTTGAATTCTCTCTTCAAGGAAACCCAACCCCCCTGCCACATTTCATGGGAAGTCAAAAATACCTTTTCTCTTAGTTCTGATATTATATTTTGAGGGTTCCCAGGGATTTGTGTCTCGAGTTGTCTCTTGAGCCTCCATATCCATGCTTGGGTTTGTAGAGACCCTTACTTGGGAATTTTCATCTGTGAAGGGCTTTTTGATCCCAATAATAGGTATGCGAGTTGGGGTTTTCTATTCCAGAAATATTGGGCAAAAAATCACTCATAGTTCCAAACCTTCAGTTTCTACATCTAAACCCGAAGTCCCAAAAATTATTTTTTTCAGAGGATTTCCTTTTATTTGAAGAAAGAGACCGTATGGACTTAACCGATTGTGGCAAACAATCCTTATTGTTGATTTTAGCATCCAAACTCGGTTCCTTATGATAGCATGTGGCCAAAGGCTAATGTTATCCTTCTAAAGGTGTATCGTAAGGATAACAAATGGTCACCTTATCCCCCAATTCTTCCTTCTAGCTCAAGTTATGGATTATTCCCTTCCGTTCCTTGCCCATACCTCTTGACTACTTCCTTTGAAATGGAAAGTTACAATCAACTTCCAGGTGGTCATAATTATGGAAATGCCCACAATTGAAGGGCATACCTTTATAGTATAGGTTTAGATGAAATCAGTGTCCACTTCTCCTAATGACCATGATATCCATGAGTTGTTTACTAGTCTCCCAACCCACTAGAATCCAAGCCATTCCAAAATACCATGTGTCACAAAAAGATAAATCCACTTCATAGTATATGTCAAGGGTGTTCCCTATTTCCTCAAACACTTCTTCTAACCATATGACTAGAGGAAATCCTAGAATTCTGACCCATACCAAGAGAATATACACTTGAGTAGATTGAGAATCAAAGTCAATATGCCATTTTTCTAAGAAAAAGATTTTGTGATCCCCACTTCCAACGTTTGCATAGAATTTTGTCAACCTCTCCCACCATCCTGAAGACCCATACCATATAACCTTTTGCTAGGGTCATTGTGCATGGAATGAAGCCAAAATTGTGCTTGAATTTGTGTTTGTTCCAATCTTTTAATCATTCATTGCTCATCCTTCTACCTGGAAATTGACCTACAAAAACCAGATTCTCCAATTTCAATATGTCATTAAGCATGGTCTTCTCTCCCAAATTTAAGCTAACAGGGTCCTGCAATTTCTTAATACACTTGAGCCTTTTGTGTTTCCTCACACCCTCCAAGGTCTGTGACCATAAAACCCATGTATTAGGGATAGAGGAGCCACTTAGATGTTTTGGTCTCATGAGCTCTCCAAAAAAACCTACCTATGTTGGGACTTCTTTTCTTCCAACTATGCTAAAGTAGGGGAAGTCATGTTCTCTATAATAATCAACTAGAGGAATAACAATACCAAAGCCATCATGTGGTCGAGTTAAAACCATGGCCTCGTTTATCCCATGGTTTAAAATCAAAGGATCTGCATGATCTACTCCAACATGCTTCATAGGTAGTGTACGTACCCTGTATTTAAGAGCCTCGTGAGGGATGTCGATTAGTCTCATCAATCCTTCACTCATCCAAGCCTTGACCTTAGTACCATGGTTAGCAATCTCCTAATCCGATTCGCTTATGATAGTCGTTATTTCCTCCTCTAGTAGGTGCGACCCTAGGTGATACATCCTCCCAGAATCCAATGTGTTGCCAGGTGGGATGAAATGCGGGTTAGCCCATATTTGTTGACCCTCTAGTAGGTCATCCATATAATCCATACATTTATCCTCCATTCTAGGCACAAATTCCATGTCTACAACCTTATAGCTTCATCCTTACCACCATTCTTCACCATGTATAAACCACGGTATTCATGCCCTCATCGTTGCGATATTCCCTCCACAAAAATATAATTGCGTTAAACTTGGAAAAGATTCCAAGCCTCGTCCCAAAATAGTCCCCCTTATGCCCTCATTCATGAGTGAGAACTTGTGAGTTATGAAACTCCCATTGCCAAAGAGGGCTAAAGCGAAGGGGATTCCATGGTGTAAGAGCTATTGTTGGGATTAACTATGATCTTCTAAACTCTTTGTGCTCAATATTCTTATGGAAACCCATGTAAATTTAACTAGAAGACCCAATATTCATGGTTGCATTCTCTACCAATGGATTTACCATCATAACTTTAGGCCTACTTTCTATACCAGGGAGAAAACACACACCACAATCATCAACTCCTGACTGTGACTATGACTTTTTTCGCCTCAAATTTCTTTATTTTAACCCACAGAGAAGTTGTCTAATGGATCTATATCTGGTCAAGCAAACACACAAAAATATTATGTACATTGAACATTCTACTAGGGTAGGGTTATGATTTTCTCTATGTCTAGGGTTTTCTTGCTCAAGATGGACATGAGTCACACATCTCTGCTACATGATTCTCCTTATCATTCTATTATCCTAATCGTCATTGTCATTAACACTCTTTGTAATTGAATAACATCCATGAAATGTGTGGCAGATTCTACTTCTCACTAGTGTCAAAACCCCCCTTTATGATATTATTATAATCAATTACTTCATGCTTTTTACCTAGTATATGTAGTAGATCCTAGCATTTCTGTCACCATCAGAGTTTACCTTGAAGAATCACATTCACTCTCTCCATTTCCAAAACCACAACCATCATCTATCAAATATGCAACATCCTATAAAGAAGAATAATTGACAACACAACATCTTACAACATTGTACACTACAATAAAATAAGAAACCCATCATATTATATAATGATAAGGAACCCTTTGTCATACAAAATGGGACGACATAAATTTCCATGATAAACAAAATGTTGAAAAATAAATGTTACAATTATTGGTAACCCGTTGTCATACCAAATGAGACAATATAACGGTCCACATTAAACAAAATCTCTAATTTTTACAAACAAACCTTCCAAAATATAAAACTCATAATGTTCATTTATATTGATTGTCATTCATCACTCACATTGCAGTCACTTCTCAAACTACGTCCATTCCCAATTTCTTTAACACTTGCAAGGGATGTTGTACTTGTGTTATTTGCAATGTTTTGTTTATTAGCTTGATTTTGTTTGGCCTCTTCATCTTCCATCTAGAAACATAGAAACAAAGTGTAGTGAGTATATCTACATTTTTAAAAATAATATAATATACATGAACGTAGGGATCAATAAATTTACAATAGTAGTGAATGCTACATGAATTATACACATGCTTTCAAAGACATGCATCATGTCATCTTGCAACATGTTTTATGTTGGCTCCACTCCATATTTTGTTTCTTGCGAGTTTAGATATAATAATTTTTTTTGTTGTTGTTTCAATATTTAAATTAAAGGGGATGTAAAAATGCAGAGCTATGATAGTCCTCTATATACTCACAACCCATACTTGACTAATATCAATTATATGTTTATATGACTCTTATTTGTATGTGAGAGACTTGTAGAAAACATACATGGACGACTGTAAAATAATTTAAATATAAATTAATCACAACAAATATGAATGTTAAGGAAAAGGTAAATACTCCTCATAATTTTTGTGATCAACCCTTCACCACCTTGTTGTCCCGTTGTATGTGATTAATGGGTTCCATTTTTCTTTCTTTTGTGTTACAATAAAACAATTGAAAATGCGTATTTCATGTGATAAAACTCATTAATTACACATATCAAGAAAATCAATGATTGCATAAGTTTGGCGCACATTGTTATTGAGAAATCTCTTCACGTGATTCAATTATTTTTAATTCTTTGACCATCTCCTTGTACACTTTTTAAAACATCCCTACCAACATGTTTCTGATATCATCTTGTTCAACATCCTTAAATTTCTTACTCTTTCTCAAAAATAAAAAGAGCAATAAAAATCAATTAATATTTCTATTATGTGAATATAGCAACAATATTAATTTTGTAAATTTTGGACTAATATATGCATATCATAGAAAATCATATTTAGCAATAGTAATTTCTACTCGTAGTATTGTAAAATATTTTACCCATGTCATTGACTTCTAGCACCACTCAAGATGAATTGAGGACCAATTCACCATCATTTACATCCTTTATAATTTTTTCTTCTTACTAAGGCCATGCATTCCCTTACAAGGGTTTCCTACACAACATGCAACACATGTGAAATTGAATGTTTGGAACCTATTAGCTATTATTGTTAAGAAGTACATTGTTAGTAAAAAGTTGAAGAAAAACTTCACGTTGACTACATTTTCATCCACTTTCCCCCGTTTGCAACATTTTTAAAAAACTTGTACAGTCTTTTCCACTTAGAATGTGAACAATTTTCTCAAGTTTTTTCAAGTTTTTGCTTTGCATGACACATGTCAACCATTACACATCATTTTAACCCACATATTATTCAAAGTGTGTGTGTGTGTGTGTGTGTGTGTATTAAAACTTCAAGTAACTAGCATTGTTCTCTTCTTCTAACATACTTCCCTCATGCTTGTTGTAGTAAGTTTTTTTCCCTAATATTTTTGCAACCATCTCCTATTGACAAAATCCTTGCATAATGAAATATATTTTACAAAAAAAGGTAATGAATTTGAGCCTAAAATTGTAGCAAGTTATTGGCATGTCTTTAGTTTTAACAATGCACAACTTTGTAGGGAGCATCCAGTATCACAATGCACAATTATACAAAACCCTCATACTAAGACACTTGGAGGTTTTGTTCCTAGTGGTGTGCTATGCAGTCCTAAATATACAGGTGTATCTATACTAAATAATGCACACCACACAAACTGAAAACGTTTAAAAAAACACTAAGGGGGACAAGTTTAGGAATCCAAAGCAATGAGGGGCCCCAAACTATTAAGATATTATTTACATAAAAAACACCATTGAGGCCAACAAACACCATAAATCAACAAATACCCTAAGCCCCCCCCCAAAAAAATATCCATGTGAAAGGGTAAAGAAACTAAACACTTGCTACTAGGGTTTGTGGCAACACAAAACTAGAGGGCAACAACAATAAAGCTAGGGATTGAAGCCTTGAAGGTGAGTCTTAAACCCTTCTATTTTGTTAAAATGCACTTTAAATATGAATAGGAATAAACCAACATTTCAAGGAAAATTTGTGAATCAATATAGGGAAAATTTGTTGAGATGAAAAGAATGAAGTTACATTCCTAAAATTTATCCTTTGCAAATTTGTATGCAACCGACAATGACCCCTTATGAATTATGCTCATGTCCACTTTGATCTCTACTTGGTAAACATCCCTTGCAAAAGTTTCTATCCTAACTTTTGGCACAATAATGGACTAGGGTTTTGCTCAACTCACTTTTACAAATTGAAAATCTCACTCTTTTTTGGGTTTCCTTTTCCAATGCATCGATGAAAAATGTGTTGCCTTTTAAAAAGAAAACCCTTTTCAATACGTGATGCATCCATCTGTATTAAGCTCACCAATGCACTATAAGATAAAAAGTGCATTGTAGTAATAAATTTAAGCTAAAATGGAAGTGTAAACATCCACAAATCATACTTTGTGGAGGTTTTAGCATTGGTTTTATGTTAGTATAGGGTAAAATTAAGCACAATGTGTGTCAATGACCACACTAGTACACTTAATATAAATAGCCTCATTGGTTATTAAAAAAGGACCTTCTAAAGTCTATTAGAAGTTAGAATGTTACATTTTTCCCACTTTTTCTTTTAAGATTTGAGACACGTATGATTATGATTTTGGTTCAAATTTAGATGGAAAAAAGGTGGTAATATCAAATGGATGATTCTTCATATTTCTCATTCCATGTCATTCCAAGTCCACTGATTTCTCCCTTGCCTTTGTAGTAAGCATAGATTTTATTTATATTTCAATTATCCGATTGAATATCCACTACCTTTGCACATGCATTTGAATAATTGTGCATCGACTTATATATGACTTTGATTCAATCTCGAATTCAAATGAGTGGGATATTCCACAAATCCAACCTATACAAAAATTTTGTAAGCTCTTACATGGATCAAGATACTACAAGAATATGGTAGATGAAAATGGAGAGTCACTTTACCCCTCCAATTGTAACATGCCATTTTCTAGCAACCATCTTTGGTTAGTGGTACTTCACCATAAATTGTCTCTCTTTTATGATACCCCAATAGTATGTGGTTATTCAAAAGGTATAGGTTTGAAGGTGAACACTTGTTGTGTCACACTATCCCATTATGCTAGTGATTGACTAACTCAAGATGACGGTCTGATACCTCCCACTGTTGTGAAGGATTCGATAGGTAATATATAAAACACAAATAAGAACACTTGCATATGCTTCTTTTTGAAAAGTTGGAATCCAAATCAATTGTGTTTCATTAGAAAATAACTAACAAGTCTCCCTCTATTGAGTCAACTAAAAGTTCTAGTGAGCCAAAGTACAATATCAATACTACCCAAAGCATATCTACCAGGAGGTCCAAAAAGTTGTATGAGTTGAGAGCAACACTATCCAAGTACACACCAAGATCAATTCAATTGTTAGAGGGCAATGAGGGCTTTTATGTTCATATCCAAATGCAAAGTAAATACCAAACATATTACAATTGTAGTTTGTATGGCACTTGGTCGTCTTCCCTACCTATGCCCGGAGTTGGACCAATTCTCCTTTTCTGGTAATAATTATATGATTGCCAAGTCTAAAATATATATTGTAAATCTTGGGTTGTTTATTCTTTCAAAATGTGTTCATTCCTCCCAAATAGTCAATAATACCAATGCCAATTTGTGGTCCTCTTTATGGTTTGTCTAATTACCTAAATATTGTTAAATACAAACATAACATTTCCATGTATAGTATATGCATGATAGTTATACTTCTTGAAACTTTGACATAAATGACTTGTTATATATACAGGGTCGTCCATGCACTCATGGCAATACTATAGTGTTTATAAATAGTTTTAGGTGCTCATTATTGGATGCAAATTGTCCATTTGAGTAACACTCCAATGACAAAGTTCTTTATGAAAATATTCAAATTTGTTGTTATGCATGCAATATACACTATGTCTCTTGATAACAAGCTATCAATAAACTTTAGCTTTCGTAGAACATTGACTGCTCATCAAAGATAGCTTGCATTGTGACTACTTTGCCAATCAAAGATAGATTGCATTGTGACTACTTTTAGACGTTTCCTTAGGGTGTAAGAAAATATCATTGACTAATTGTATTTTAGGATTTTCAATAAAATTAATGTAAATTTCTTTCGTAATTAGATATTTGTTTTCTAAAATAATTGGTTGCATGTGTAATGATTTTTTTTTAGGTGCTTCTAATAACTGTTTAGTTTAATGAGTGAACATACTAAATACATTGCCTTTAATAATATTATTGATACAATATTTAATATATTTGTAATTAGAAATTGAAAAATGAGTGACATGTTTATCATCTACCTTGCACCCCACTACAATGTCAACTAGAGAGAAGGCTGCCAAACAAGCATACTTGATGTAGGAGAATCGTTCTTTTATATAAAAATTCAAAATTTTAATTGATAAGATTCTAGAATAATCTAGCAGGAGGAGAAGTCGACTATTTTTGTAACCTCTCCCAACTACGTAGGAGTCGATTGGTTTAAATTATAGTGTCAATCTAGAGGTTAAGAATAATTAGGAATTAGATATGATGTTCTAATAATAAACAATTTGAACCCATTCTCTATCGAAATCAATCATCCTCACTGTGTATTTAAACACAGCAATAGCTCTCTAATCGTGGAAATTGGAGTGGCATGGTTTGAATGTAAGTGAAATAATTTTATCAAATTCGATGTGGGTTGCTCTCCTCTTTATGGAATTTTTCTGTCGGTAATTATTGAGGGTTTATATGGATTTTAATGTCTATGTTTTATATCCAAATTGCTGTTTGAAATTGAGATAGATCATATTCCAGAACAGAAGGCAAATCGTGTTAAATCTCAGAAAATACCCAGTCTACGCAGTAACCAGAGATCCAGATACATCTCCATCAAATTCTCTGTTTGGTTATGTTATTAAATTGCTAGTATAAGAATTTTAGTAACCCCATGTGTGTTTGAAATTGCTATCAAAGAGAGTACGTTTGGGAAACCCCCCCATCTTGTTGATGATCGCATTGAGCAATATCACAGAGAATCCAAGGATCATAGTGTTGATCGAGATTGTTGATCGCTTGGGTGATAGACAGTGATTTGAGAAAACCTTTGGGTAATAGACATATATTTGAGGATGTAGAGGTAGTTTCTAATTGAAAGGAAAAGGTCAAACTCATGACCCATGTAGACAGATCTATATCATCTAGATTCAAACTTGAGGTAGTTTTGAGATCCAAGTTTAAGATCAAGTACACTCTGTGAGATCGTTGTTTCAAATCCCATGGTGAAAAATTTGTTTTTGACCCAATTGAAATTCATTGAAGTCCTGCATAGATTTTTGAATACCTCTGCATCTTTTTTGGTATCATAGCTGCACAACGCAAGCATGCCTGGTGTTAGTAGGCTTGCATCAATTAGTATCAGAGCAGGGACGAACCAAGTACATTTTGAGGGACTGAGATGGAAATACGATGAAGCTTGAATGGGAAGGTTCTTACTTTTGCCAGCAACATGTTACGCTCCTGAAGGTACTGCAGATTTTTCTTTGTCAAGAGATGGCGTTTAGAGCCAAAAGAAGGGGACGAGGTCGAGGAAGACCTATCGCTAACACTGAATTGCCTGAGGAAACGAGGAAACCCCAAGCACGGGTGGAAGCCATGGAGACAACGTAGTGTAGAGGAGTTGACACAGGGGATGTCAATGATATAGAAGAATAATAAATTCTAGAGGAGGGAGAGCCTAAAGAAGAGGCTACATAAGTGAGACTGCTCAGATCGGTCCTGGGAGTGAGTACCAGACCAAGGATGGAGGTGCCTAAGGATAAAGGTAGCTTGAACATTGAGGAATTTATCAATTGGATTAGTTTTATGGATAATTATTTTGATTATGAAAATGTTGGTGAGGACAAGAAAGTTAAATTTGTTGTGACTAGATTGAGGGGTCATGCATCTCTTTGGTGGGATAGAGTACAAGCTAAAAGGAAGAACAAGGGCAAAGAAAAGATGAACAACTCGAACATAATGATGGCAAAATTAAAAGGTAAATTCATGCCTAAAGATTACCAACTTACTTTATTTAGAAAAACATAGAATCTTAAACAAAAACTAATGTTTGTTAAAGAGTACACTGAGAAGTTTTATAGGATAAACATCACAGCTGGTTATCTATAAGAGACTACAGATAAGGTAGCTAGATATATCAATGGGTTGATATTTGATATATAAGATGAGATCAGTCTTTTGCCTCTACAGAAAGTGGAAGAGGCATATCAGTTTGCCTTAAAAGAAAAAGAGAAGTTGTCTAGGAAACAAATTCAACAAGGAAGATGAAGGTATCTAGTAAGAGGCGGAGGACAACACAATGAAAGAGGTCAGCTACAAGTTCAATAAGAATCCAACAACTCATGTCAACAAGAACAATCTTCACGAGGAAGGGGATCTAATTCTAGAGGTAGAGGTGGACTTTTTGGGGAAAATGTTTTTTTGCAATAAATATTTTGGTCATAGATATTATGAGTGTCCAGAGAATCCTTCAAGTAGCCAAGGAAGCACACATATTGTCCAAGATGAAGAGGGGAGTGTGGAATCACCTTATCAAGAAGATAGACCAGAGGTTGGAGAATAATTGCTTATGAAGAGAGTCTTGTTGAAGACTAGCACAGAGATTCACGAGCCCGCTCAAATGGAGACATTATTTAGGACCATGTGCAAAACTAAAGGCAAATGTTGCACAAAGATTATTGATAGTGGAATTACTGACAATCTTATGTATATAGAGATGGTGGACAAGTTGGGCTTGAAGAAGACAACACACCCTACTCCCTACATGGTGTCTTGGTTGTAGAAAGGACATCAAGTTTTGGTGAATGAGCAATGTCAAGTAGAATTCGAGATTGGAAGTTACAAAGACAAGGTAATGTGTGATATTATGCCCATGGATGTTTGTCATGTTCTTTTGGGTAGACCTTGGCAATTTACAAAGGAGTAGTTCATGATGGAAGAAGGAATACCTATACCTTTGAGAAGGATGGAGAGAAGCATACACTCATCCCATAGAAGGATAAAGGCACAATGATAGAAATCAGTAATCAAGTGTTGATGATGAATGATAAGGAATTTTTAAAGCATGAACAAGAAGAAGCAAGGCATACATCACTTGATAGGCCAAAGACAACTGTTACAACCACTAAGGTAATTGATTTCGCTTTAGACAGTCAAGTTTTTGAACATGAGAATATGTTAACTAATGAATTGTCCAGTATATTGTTGTTAAGAGAAAACATAGACCATCTAAAGACATCTATTGCAACAGGTTGTGGTGGTGGATAATAGAGAAGAAATTTTGAATGAATAACGAGAGAGTCCAGAGCAAGAGGTTGTCTTAAAAGACAACAAAAGGTTTCTGAGTGAGAAACCTCCAATTAATGTTGAAAATAGTATGAGTAAAAAGGAGGAGCAATAACAAGTGCTCCAGGAATGAGTTCACAAGAAAAAATTCCTCTTACAAATTGTTTTCGCAGCTATCTGCATGGTAGTCATCTGCATGGTTGAGAATGGACTTCAACGAGCTAATGAACAAATTGTTTTCTTTAATATGTTTTCTTCATGTGTAGGTATAATCAGAGAACATCAAGATATATTGAAAATTCGAAGTGTAGAGATGAGTAATAATGATACTCTAGTTATGCAGAGAGGATCGTTCTGTTTCTATGACAATCAAGTGGACAAATTTACAAAGTAGTCTTTTGTAGATCCTGCAGAGAAAATCGATGTTCAAAAGGAATTCAAACTTCAAGGAGTATGCACTATACCACAAACAGGTGGATGTACCTATGGTAGCAAAGTAAGTATACAACAAGCAAACATAATATGGGATTCGGAAGGAGAAGATGCAACAAATACACCTGTAATTGAAAATTTTTAGACTACAAAACATGAGAAACAGATACTCAAAATGCACTAGAAGCATATCAAGGTAGTAAAGAAGAAGGGAAAAGGCAGAATGAAATGGTACAACATTCATGGACAAGAGCCCATTAACAAGACTTTTATTCTCTGGGAGTCTGATCCAGGAGCATTGCTCTTTTATTTTAAAAATTCAAATTTTAATTGATAAGATTCTAGAATAATCTAGTGGGAGGAGGAGTCGACTATTTTTTTAACCTCTTCCAGTTACATAAGAGTCAATTTGTTTAAATTATAAAGTCAATCTAGAGGTTAAGAATAAGTAGGAATTAGACCTGACATGTTCTAATAATAGGCAATTTGAACCCATTCTCTATGGATCGAAATCAATCATCCTCACTATGTATTTAAACACAATAATAGCTTTGTAATCATGGAAATTGGAGTGGCATGGATTGAATGTAAATGAAAGAATTTTATCAAATTCTGTGTGGGTTGCTCTCCTCTTTCCATAATTTTTCTATCGGTAATTATTGACGGTTTATATGGATTTTGATGTCTTCGTTTTATCTGCAAATTTTTGTTTGAAATCGAGATAGATCATAGTCTAGAATAGAAGGAAAATCGAGTTAAATCTAAGAAAATACCTAGTTTGCGTAGTAACCAGAGATCCGGATACATCTCCATCAAATTCTTTGTCTGGTTATGTTATTAAATTGCTAGTATAAGAGTTTTAGTAACCCTATGTGTGTGTTTAAAATTGCTATCAAACATAGTACATTTGGGCAAACCCCCCTACTATTGACGATTGTGTTGAGAAATATCACAAAGAATCTAAGGATCGTCGTGTTGATCAACATTGCTGATCCATTGGGTGATAGACAACGATTTGAGTAAACCTTTGGGTGATAGACAAAGATATGAGGATGCAGAGGTCACTCCAAGGTTTAAAAGGTGGAAATTTCAAATTGTCGTGGTCGCAGGCCTGTGGGAAGGAGAGACCCTTCGTGTTGAGGGTTGGTTGTGGACCTCTAGAGTTTAATTGAAGAAGAATTGTGGATCTGTAGCTTAAAAACAAAGAACTATAATCGTGGGACTGCAGCACTTAAGAAAGTGAGAAGAATCCAAATTGCCCTTGTCCTGTGATCATGAGCTATAGCATGAATTGAGGATATGTCATCTTAGTATGTGATCGCCCTCAATGGTGTTGGTAATCTTGTAGTGTACAATTACCTCTCAGTCTGAGTTTTAATTAGGAAGTGGGGTCTTTTCCAACTGAAAGGAAAAGGTCAAACTCAGGACCCATAAAGATAGATCTATATATGCTAGAGTCGAATTTGAGGTAGTCTTGAGATCCAAATTTAAGATCGTGTACACTCTGTGAGATATTTGTTTCAAATCCCATGGTGAAAACTTTCTTTTTGACTCAACTGAAATTTATTGAAGTCCTGCACAGATTTTTGAATACCTCTGCAATTGTGAAATTGGAAGAATTAGGCACACACAGAATACACACAAACATAGATTGTATTGCACACCATGAACAGAGATACATCACACTTAAATAAGTGCTGTGAGATCCAACTTATTCCACTCTTGGAGGGAGAGGTTGAGAGAATCTCTCAACATCCTCCAGCTAACCCAATCCAATCCCTAAACTCTAGAATGTAGCATTAATTAGGCATTATCTCTAACATCTGCATCATTTTTGGTATAAAATCTGCACAGATTTTTGAATACCTCTGCATCGTTTTTTGTATAAAATCTGCACAAGGCAAGTGCCTGGTGTTAGTAGGCTTGCACAAATAGCTTAGAGAGGGAGCATACTAAGCATGGTTGGATCAACCACCTATTCAATTCCCACCACTTCTCGAGTCACCAATTCAAAATTTCTATGATATCATTGTTTCTTCAAAGGTAGGCGATGAAAACAATGATACAAAGTTGGTATGGATGATTTCTTATAGGATACCATGATTTGAAGGAAATGTTGTTAAATGCATTCTAACAATATGAGCTTGGTGACAATGCTCATGTCATTGATACCTTTTTGAAAGCATGATATTTACTTCCACTACCCCTCTCTTTGGACATGAGTCAAGGTCTACCCAACTAGGGGCAACCATGTTACTATACAACTTGAAAGCAATGTATGATATGTTAGATGCATGTCTCTTGGCACTACCAAGATAACTACCCATTAAGTCCTCTCTATTTTAACAAACCCTATGACACAATCAACACTTAGAAAATGGGTTTTCATGTATTCTTAATGGCATGTACATTTATATTGTTTATTAATTGCAAATTATTAAAACATAAATTACTTCAAAGTGATAATGTCCTCCTTGGTAGTTGCAAAGAGGAAAAACAACTGTTGAAAAGGTTGGGTGTTGAGTGTGTATCATATCACACTTGTTCGAATGATTGTATTCTTTACAAAGGTGAATATGTAGACAAATTGATATGTCCATAATGTATGCATGACAAGTATCATAATGTAATGCCCCTTTCCAAATAGGAGCTCCAGAAGAGGAGGCTTAATGGTCTAAACCACCCCGTTAGACTATAGCCAGGGCCAAAGAGGGGTAAACAGGGTTACTAGAAGTCACTCTAGTCACAGGTGTTATATTCGGAAAGTGACATTAAGCTAACAAGAGTTAACATCGCTTTACTAGAGGTCACCCCAAGTCACAGGTGTTATATTCGGAAAGTGACATTGAGCTAACAAGAGTTAACAACGCTTTACTAGAGGTCACCCCAGTCATAGGTGTTATATTC
>JZKD02S2237447.1:412805-428949 GCA_000966675.3 Picea glauca | reverse complement strand
AGATATCATACATGACGAGATGCCATTTTTTTTTATGTGGATGGGGATGAATGATACTTAGGGAGATGGAAAATGATTAGTATGGTTAGGATGTGTATTGTGCTATCCAATATAAATGCCTAGTAGTACAAGTAATCTTAGGGTGGACACACTTCTAACAGATAAGATGTTACCTAGGGTAATACAACACACGTGATAAAATTTTGTATGTTAAGACATTCTAATCAATAGTCGCAAGGTAACCACATCTTCACGACATGCCAGGAGGTTTTGTCATCATGCCTAGGTAAGTATTACACATGGAGTATGTATGAAGTAACTTGGACCATCAAGGCTCACTGATATATGATCATTTGCAAGAAACAAATCATGGTTCATCGAGCAAGCATCAAATCTCAATTGAAGAATGAAAGGACTCAAATTGGTGTTGACTCATGATTCGTCATCTACTATAAGAGCTCACAAAGGGTTGTGAAGTCTGTATATAATTTTAAAAACTTAAATAACTATAATAGGCGGGGTCCCCTAGGAGAAAACATTGAAATGATAAATTCCTATCATCAAATTTCTCTCAACATTTTGGCATGGTATCAGTTTTAGTTTGAGGAATCATTTCAGATATGATTTTTAAGATCAATGGTTTAATGATTCCTAGAATTATATGATATTTTATGAATGAATATATATGTTCAAGATAATGAATGGTTCAAAGAGACTTATATGGGATCATGGTAAAGGCTTATACAAAGTACTTGTTGTTATAACTAGAAAGTGTGTTGTGTGGCAGTTTTAAAAGGTATCAAATTGTGATAAAAATGACATTTGAAAAGTTGCAAAAGTACTTTGTTCTCTTCTCATCATTATGGTAGCATTGATTGGAAACATTGAGCATGATATCCACGAAGTCATTTATTCACTATAGCTTATGGTCCTTTGTTTTCCTACATTATTATATGTCTAATGAATTAAAAGTCTAAAGTTTAAATGCTCATACTGATCATGGTACGAAAGGTATGTCAAGCTTGAAGTTTTTACTAGCATAAAATTTTGAAGAGTTATATGGGGTTTTTATTTTGGTTTAAAACATAACATATAAATTATATATGTTATAAAGAAAATACAAATAATATGGATACATTTTAAGGTTCATTATTATGTTGGACTTGGCAATACTCATGTGAATATGTGCATTGCTATGGAATACGTGGTTGATATAATTAATACATGGCAAAGGTATGAGGGTTGATATCATTTGGTTTTTTCATAACATTTGATATGTGATGGATATAAGTTAAAGTTTGTTGGATTTGACAATACTCGTATGAATATGACATAGTTGATATGGTTGGAATATCAATGTATGGGATGATGAGTTGACCATGCATTCAATATGAGAATATGTGGGAATTAATGTTTCCAAGCCCATGATTTACCACCTTTGTTGGGCTAGGGTTCTCGTCATTTCATTTTAGTTTTCAACTTTGAAGAGGGAGTTGCAATTCAGTTTGAGAAACCAACCCTCATTTTTTTTTCTACAATCGTCTCAACCCTGTAACACCTATGTTTCCACCAGTTTGTAAATATAATTATCATCATGAAAAAAACTATAGATAGGTCTATTATGTGATCATTGAAATACAATGGAACTTTGATAAATTATGTAATGTAAATATTTGATATTAATGCAACAGGGAGATGTTGAACTACTGTTGAAGGGATGACCTTTACAGGTTATAATATAATTAGAGGAATGGTGCAAGAGGGAAGCTATTTCTAGTTGAAATGACCCTGCCATGCAGTACCTTGTCAATTTAAAACAATCTAGACCATGAATTGTCCTCAACCCCATAAATTTGATTACTAGTCAGGCTGGTAGTTGGGTAGTCTCCTTAGGGAATTAATGAAGGGTGGGTAGAAGTACCCATCGGTAAGATTCTGACACAAATCATGAGGTCTTGGGGAATAATACATGAATGGAAGGGACAGAGAGAGGAGGAAACATAGTTGGGAAAAATATGGAGCATTGGAGCGAAGAAAAATAGAACTATGTGGTGTGAGGAAAAGGAAAACATAAGTGCAGAATTAATATATGCTCCCTGTAAAACTTGCGGAAAAACCAGTTATCCTCTCATGGCATCATATCCTGGCTAGGGGGTTGCTAGTTGTATTAGTGCATATTGCATCCTTGCCTATGATTGGGTGGAGAACAACATACCCTTCAGTAGTTGTCGACATCTTCAAAAATTTGTAGATAAGCAAATTTTATATATATTTTGTGTGTTGAAAGGAAAATACATAGGCTTGCATGGTATGTATGGTAGCCTTTGTCTTTAGAAAATAACTACTAGTATTTTATCTGTAGAAATATTGGATGACGATTATGTATAATTTTTTGAGTATGTAAATAACTCAAATCTTTGTTATATAATAATTTGAAAGACTACCCAACATCCTTGCTTATTGTAAGTATCATTGTGGCTATTGATATATGTGTGTGTGCAACTGTGTGCTGCCACGTTTGGATCCTTGTGTTGTAACCATTGAGATGTTTCTGGCTAGGAAACTATGTCAAGGAATCCATTGAATTAATTGATTTATTTTTTTGGTTAGTCTATCTTAGAACATAGCGTTTTGTTGCTTTGTTTGAGCCTATTTTACCAGTCTTAAAATATATGATAGATAAAGATTAGAAGGAAAATTTTCTTTGTTTCAGTCACCTTTAAATTTGTCAATATGATGGCAGAGGAAATAAGAATAAACAAAATTGAATAGTGAAATAGTGTATCTATGATAAATACTATTTAACTTTCAGATAGAAGAAACTATCATTAAATTTGTATCTAAACCAGAGTATATTTGATTAGAAAAGAACAGTTTGTTTCTGTTAAAAAAGGAATAATAACGTTCAAAGCATAGGTCTTCTTTAATACTTACAGTACATTGAAGAAATTTGTGACCTTTAAATATATATTTGTAGAAAATGATGGTAGTAGTCATACTAGATAATCACATTCACGACAATATACACATTTAAGAGGAAATTTAAAAATATGGAAATAACATAGAAAAGAGGACTACACATACTGAAACATTGAAGTTTGAATCTTCAAAAACTTGATAAAGTTTATTCAAAGGATAGTCCTTTAGGCCTCAAAACCAACACCCTTACATCGAATATTTCATCGATATTTATACATTTAGGTCAGAACCATAAATTGGTTATTTGATCCTATTTTCCAGTATTCAGATTACAAAAAGATCTCTGGTCCACAAAAATAGGAAATAGTTGGAAGATTGACTGACTATATCGAACTTATTTGATGACTAATCCAGTTATCAAATGGAGAAAAATATTCCAAGTGTCGGTTGAAGGATATCCATAAGATTTCATATGTCTGTAGGAAATATCAAGACCTATGTATTTTTCATATGTAGGTGGATTTGGAAACAATTCTTTGATTAACCAGAGTAAATGAAAATCATCCATAAGTAAATATACAATAAATCGACCTCTTAATTTATCAGACATCCCTTGAAATTTTGAATAATTTTCTCTGGCTATGAACATATTTTTCCTGTATTCTTCAAATGACAATAATTTCCCTTTGTCAATCCAAGCTGAAGGCAGTCCCATCTTTTTCAATTTCTCAAATTTGGTGGTGAAGAAATCAACATCTCTCTTCATACTAGTGCATTTATCGTTAGTTTTCTGCAACAAATTTCTTTTAGTAGAAATTCTTTCAATTTCCATGACCATTTTTGTCCTATCTTGAATGCATTTTCTTTTGAGCACTTCACTAGAATTTGAATTTGGGAACCTAATGACTTGGGTAGCAACCTGAGGTCTTGATCCCAATTCAACAAATGATTTCTTCAAAACCTCATCAATCTCATCTATTAATTGAATTTCATCATCAATGATTTTGAAGAAATCCCAAATCTTAGTGACTTCATTTATGATTTCATCCCAGATGACATGTCTATCCCCTATAAAATATGACTTCCCAAACAACTTATCACTCAATTGATCTATTTCCTTTTTCATTTTGGTTTTCAATTTTTGATATTCTGCAACTATTTTATCTTTATCCTTGATTTCTTTTTTTTTTATCCGAGATTGTTTTCTTCAGCTTTTCTATTTCCACACCCTTCATATTTAGATCTGCTAATGATTTTTTCAATCCATCTATTGATTATGTTGATTTGGCTGCTTCTAAAGAAGATGATCCTTCTCTTAAGATTTTGATTTGACTTTCATACAATTCAATTTGTTCTCCCATCTGCACCATTTTTCTTAGGAGGTGCTATTTTTCTGCCTGAATAACTTGTAGTTTAGGAATCTATACATGTTGAATGCCCGAGATATTTAGATTTTTCTTTAATAATTGGATTTCCTTGTCTTTTATATTTATTAATTCTTGTATAGATGATTCATCTCTTGTATTGGCTCCCAATTCTATTATCCACTTTTCTAATTCCTCTATCCTTGTCTGCCTTGATCTATTGCCCAATTTTTCATTTTTTAGTTGAGTTCTGAGTTTT
The DNA here is from genome assembly GCA_000966675.3 of Picea glauca. Classification (NCBI taxonomy): domain Eukaryota; kingdom Viridiplantae; phylum Streptophyta; class Pinopsida; order Pinales; family Pinaceae; genus Picea; species Picea glauca. The sequence goes on along the minus strand of JZKD02S2237447.1, from coordinate 424,407 downwards.
TCATTCAAGGCATGGAGCTTTTTAATTCCAATATTTTCTATTAGAGCATCTCTCTTTATCATTTCTCCAGTTTTCTTGTGCAAATAAATTTTTTCCAATGGGTGTACAACATTCAGATCAATGGAAATATTTTTCACTTTTTTTCTTCTTCTATAACAACTATGTTTAGTTTCCCTTTTTCATAATCCATAGTTGATATCATTCTGGATTGAGATGCATCATGTACAAAAATATGAGGAGTCATATTCTTCTTAATCTTTGCACATGTTTGTATGATTTCCATAAAATGATTTACATAATCAATGGGTTAATTTGTAGTCAATGATTCAGTTTCACTTTGCGCTCTTGGATTTTTAGACTTTGTTGAAGTTGTTATTTCTACTATCATTACATGATCTATATCCATTGGTGTTATTTCTTTCTATGCATCCTGATCTTCTTCTTCATCCAATGTATCCAATTTCTGCCTTTTAAATGATCCACCTTCTTTTGTCTCTAAATCTTTTAAAGTTGACTCTGGACTCCTCCTTTTATATGTCTTGTCGAATTATTGAGGTGTTTTCATGACTGGAGACTTCACCTGTTGGTCTGATGTCTTACCATGAATTTGTAGAAGGTTTTTCAATCCTTCCAACTATCCTGGTTTGAAAACAACTCCAGTTCAACTTTTTGTTGGTGTTGATAAGGAGCTTGCCCATGTGAGGTCTTCTTTGAAGAAATTACACCATGAGGGTCATAATTCCATGGTTCCCCTTGTTGAAAACCCATAGTTGAAAGAATCTTTGTTGAAATCTGCAGTGATTCCCTGTTGTTAACAATAAAAGAACCTACCTCCTTTTTCAATTTAAAAGTCACCTTATATTTCTTTGGCAAAAAATGAACCTCATATGTGTTTAACCTTTGCCTAATATATTCAAAAGAAAAAATCCTAGGAGTTAAGAAAACATTTAACAAGAAAGGATGGATTTGGAAACCATAAAATTTTATTTCAGTGTATTGCTAAAAAATATACCAATCTCCTACTCTTGTGTCTGGACTCAACTATAAGAGTTTTTAACACACATGAAAAATTCTAGGGGGATTTTTGTTGAATATTATTTGGTAAGCTTTGTCCATGAACTGGTTAATATAGTGAGGAAATCCAACATTTATAGGTTTGTTCTTAATTACATGAGTCCATTTAATGAATAAATTAGGGCTACCAATATAATCTTTAATTTTTAACCCTAGATGCATAAAATGGAAAACTTGTGAAAACAAGAAGAGGTGAACGAAATATGACTGATATATGACGCTTTGAAGGGATTCAATTTCAGAGAGATGATAGTGGATTTGGTCGGCTAGAAATTGGGGAAAATTAAAATTGGTAATGGGATTGGTCATAATTGGACATATGGAAGCCATGATACCCAACCCAAACTTATCTATAGTCAAATCATCATTTTTTCTCCAAAATCATAGAAATTATGGAAATAATCCTTCAAGAGTTCTCAGGGAATAATTCAGAATGGATGACAGTATTATCATTAGGTACGTTGAGGTTTTTGCATAGATATGATTGTAGCAAGGTAACCCTCTCCTCGGGTTTAAGCTCTGTGAAACACCTGGCCACTATAAGCTCATTTGAAGGCTCACTGTCTAGATTCAATGGCCATCTCAACATTTCATAAATTGATTGAGGGGTTATCTCAATAATAACAAACCCCAAAATGGAAATTACAGTTCGTTTTGAGGGGATATAATTTTAGGCACACCAGACGAAAAATTATGGGAATTGATAGACCCGGGGTATCAAAAATTTAGCGAGGTCAGATCCCCATGCGTAGTAATGGTAAACCATATTAGAAAGTCTTCTTTTATTTGTTGGTATAGATCAGAAAAGTCGAAAGAGAGGACAGGGTCGAAGATATCTTTATCCTTGTTGACTAGGTCTTCTTCTACAACGTTTGTACTTTTACTGGTCTCTGATATTTGAGAATACTGCATTTTAAACAATGATTAAAGGAATGCGAAGGTTCATATTTACCCGTGGAGGATGTGAATTGGGTCTAGTTTCAAGCTAGGATGACGATGGAAAATTTTTTCAGGAACAATGGACCTGGCACTCAAATCCTTTGAAAATTCGAAATGAATGATAATTTTATCTTTACCCCCTTTTTATTGAAAAGAGATACGTGTCATTGTTTAATTGGTGAAATATTTAATTTAAAAATAAATAAAATGATTTTTTACCTTTCTGTTAGCTGACGTCACGATTGGACATGTGTATACCTTGTGTTAATTTTGGGGGGGTGGATGTGGTTAAGTTAACCACATACCCCGGGGTCCAAAATTAATGGATGAACACCATGTCACAAAACTTAACCTTTGGGTAGAGTTTTTGGTCCCACTCGCTTTGGTTAAACGTCAAGCATACATGGGGGGTGGGGGATCTGTTGTGGATCATCGATATTGAAGTAGATGCACATGATTATATATGCGAACAAAAATTCATGTTTTATTAGAATTACATACAAAAGAAATATTATATAACAAAATAAAACAATTTACGAAGGTTTTGTTTAAACCTTCGATTTATTTAAGAAAAATAAAATTGATTTAATAAAATTAAAATGTCCTTAGAGAGATTTCATCACTTAAAACAATAAAACTAAAGTTGAAATTTATTCAAACTAGAACGCTTAATAAACTGAGATCCTAGTTTCTAAAGAAAATATAATTTTTTTATGAAAAAATAGTTTTATGTTACAACACCCTGCAATAAAGGACTTGTGGGATAGATGAAACAGAGGCACCCTAGGTAGGAAATGGAATGCCTTGGACCTAGGAGAGAGTAATTGAAAACTCAAAAGTCTTGAAAAGGACTGGAGAAAACCCTCGTGAAAATTTGGCTAAGTCATGGACCAGATTGTTAAGCCTAAGAAAAACCCTTGTTTTTCCTCGGAGGAATCGTGACCGTCGATTTGGCATGGTGGTTAGATCTAGACCCTTTATCAGTGTAGGGGTAGGTTTAAATATTGATCGTCAATATGGAGATATAATATATCCCCATTGTCCATTGAAGGGTGCCATTCAGAGTAAGTCATGGAGATGGGCTCCGACGAGGAGACTCCAAGGGGAGATATGGACCATTAATCAGAGAAAGGGTGATATTTGATCTTGACCGTCGATCTCGTGAGATAATATATCCCCACAATCTATCGAAGGGTGTCATTCAGAGTAAGTCGTGGATATGGGCTCTGACGAGGAGAGTCTGAAGGGAGATATGGACCATTAATCGAAGAAAGGGTGAGATTTGATCTTGACCATTGATCTAGTGAGATAAAATAATCCTAGCCATTCTTTAGAGGATGTTGTTCAGAGTAAGTTGCAGACCCAGAGGAGATACACTTCGAAGGAGAAATTTGAGGGATGATCAGGATTGTAGATCAACAAATGAAATATCAGATCCTCGCCATTGGTTTTGAGTTATTAGCTTGTGATTTGAGAAGGACCTTATGCCCAGTGATGACAAGACCAATTTCAATTGGTCCACGTGGCATATAGAGGTCAACCCATGTGTCACGAGGGAATTATGCCATGTGTCAAGTAAAATCGAGTTTTAGGTAGGACATGACCTTGTGTTGGATTATGAGTGCCATGAATCACAACTAGGTGGTGGGGCCGCATGTCAAGACAGGTGGCAACCAATGTGTATAGAGGTGGACACGTGTTAATTTGAAATTCATATGTTAGGTCGAGTATGAACCTCATTGGTTTAGTACATGAGGAAAAACGTCTTAATCCTTGTCTTTAGATCTTTGTGAAAATATCTTGATCATTCATCACAAGGTACTAATCGGAGTGAGCTATAGAGTTACATTCCAACGAAGGAAATCTGAGGGAAGATTTGATCCATTAATTAGAGAGAGTCGTGATGAAATGATAGTTGTTGATCTGTCGTAGGCTCTACAAGGATCTATGACAGGAGAAAATCTGAGGAAAGATTTGAGTCGTTGATTCGTCGTGGGAACTACCGTTCCCCTTGGTGACTATGGGAAAAGGGGACTCATGTCAGGGTGACAGAAGTTTTATCCTATCATTTAGCGTGTCACTAAGTAGGACATTTGTCAACACCTAAATGAGAAAGTTGAGCACATCCTTGATGACATGTACGCCACGTCAAGTCCATGTTTCAAATGATGGTTATGCCACATGTCATGGTCCTTTGGCGTAGTGAGGGGGTGGCCATGACACAATACAAGTGCCATGTGTTTTTCCCGTGTGGAAGCCAACCTGTCTCGGAGGACAAGAGGTGTCGGCACTTGGTTTGTCAAGAGAATTGTTGAGAGTCGTCGATCTCTTCGAGGATGTGGCAATGACAAGATCTAGTCCATTGAAGTATCGTTGGTGAAATGTGAAGGGTTAGCAAGTTTGAGAGTTAGCCAAGAATTCCAACAATGATAAAGGCATAAATTTAATAATGAGAGTTGTTAGATAAACGGTTTGAGGTCTATCATATCAAAAACGTCAAATGGGAGGGGTGTTATCCCCCACACAAGCTAGTATCACCAACCCATTTAGAGTCGTCAGATGCTTGGCCTTAGGATCATAGTGTTTGGTCATTGATAGATTTTAATAATTCGTTTATTAAATGCAATCAGAGATTTGGATCATCAGATCTAGATGCATCGTTGTCAAAACTTTGCTTGGGGTATTGTCGATAACACACATGCTAGTTGGGATCGTTGACGCAACCAGAACCGTAGGATGCCCGACCCCAGAACGGTTGGATCTGACACAACCTCGATATAAGATCATCGTTGGAAATTTTGGTGTTGGAGTGTTGAGACTCTGTGGGAGAAAATTTTTGACGACAATGAAGAGAAGTAAAAAGGATTGGGTGTGTGAACTTAACATGCTTGGTAGAAGGTACCACATCAGATGGCACAAGTATTGAGAGGCCACATGGATGCCATGTGGCAGTAAGGTGGCCTTGAGCCAATAGAGGCTCGAGAACTTTAGGAGACCATAACGTTCGATCTAGAATTTGGTTTGGGGAATGATGACAGTCGTTGGAAAGCTCCTCGATGAGAAGAAGACAATGGTGCCCTTGAGAAGAGGTATTGAGATGATTGAGAAAACGTGAAATTTTAATACCCCATCCCTTAAAATGGTACTTAGGGGGTTGGGTGTGTTATAGAGTGGTACCAGAGTGAGATTAGAACACTTGACCTACTTGGGCTCATGAAATATTCAGATAAAATTTCTTAGAAAATAAAAAATTTTAAGGGGTAGGGCACCATACCCTACCCTATTCATAAGATTTTATTAAAAAATGTAATTGGTGGCCCGTAATTCCTCTTGGATTATGCCAAATTCCTCAAACAATCATTTTTTTCATATGCATTGACCAATAGTCCCAACACTATAGGGAGGACATTGATATCTTTCCTATAAAACCAAGCCCTATGACCAAGCGTTTATTCCTTCGAGTGCTTTGCCACTTTTTACCAAGTGGTATTTCTCCATACTATAAAGAGAGGTTAGGAGGTAGCACTGAAACCACCCTTAAGAGTGGCGTTGTGGCTTTAATGACCATCACATGTCCCTTAGTGGGTTTTATGATACCACCAATGGGGGTAAATTTATGTTAACTCTCGTGTAACCTAGTGTGCACCTTTCATATGAACCATCAATCCTTACATGTGATCCATGATTATTTCCACGATGCATAAATATGTGAATCGTTGATCCGATCGTGATCAATGATCAAAATTATATATTACCTCACTGATGATTTTACCATTAATGCCACGATCCAACGGTGGATCTTGAACTATCTTTTGATTTAACAATGCATGAGTCACTATTTTACCTAGCTTATGGAATTCAACAAATTCTTCACTGGGTAAACAAATAAAAACCAAATATCAAGACTGATGATGCTCTTGCCTCACTATCCATGAGAGCTTATTTAGAATTTATTACTAAAAATAGGGATGAGACATTATGTTGTTTTTACATGTTTAAATATGAATTGTATGTTGTGGCTATATGTTAAATAATAAAGTTGAATCCATCTTATAGAATTTTATTTTAAACGTTGTCCATGATCTAATGGATAAGTAACTAACATAAAAGGTTGATTATCAACACTTAACCAGTCAGTGGATTTCTAGGAAAATCTATAACGGTAAAGGATGGTGACCTATCGTGAAATGGGAGAAGGCTCCCATAACAGAGAAGAAGAGTCTGATGAAAGGACCGTGGTATAAACCCCTCCATACTTGGTTGAAACCGTAAGAAGTATCATGGAAGAGTTACAAATATCTAAGGATGATAATGAGAGGCTTATGAAAGAACAAAAGAAGAAAAATGAAATAAATGTAGTATTGTTGCAAATCTTGTCAGATATACAGAGGCAACTACAACACAACCCAACAACCAGTAATGTGGACAAACATCAACCTGAGAAAACCCAGAGTCTACCCGAGATACAAAGGCATGGTCCTGAAAGAATAAATGCAAGAAGAAGCACTCCCTAGAAGGCCCAACATGGATCCAAGAGGCATGTCAAGGTCAACAACTCATTTGAAGAATCCTCTAGTGAAGGAGAAGAAAGCTCCAAGGAATTGTCCAACAATGAGACTAGTTCACATTCTCAGAGGAAAAAAAAGAGGAGGAAACACTCCAAGGGTGGTGACCCTGAAGAATTTAGGAAATCCAAGCCACCCACTTTTTATGGGGAAATCAAAAAGGGGGAAGAAGCATAATCTTGGATACTTGGTTTGAAGAAGTACTTCAAAGTTCATGACTACTCTAAAAACTTGAAGGCCCAAATAGTCATATTTAACTTGAATGGAGAGACCTCTATCTAGTGGGAGGACCTTAGAAATGTAAAGGGAATCCATGAGAAGGATTTGTCTTGGGGAAAATTTGAGAAATAATTCAAGAAGAAGTACCTATCTAAAAGGTACTATGATGACAAGACTAAGGACTATGAAATCAAACTATGACAACTCACCATAGATGAATATATTAACAAGTTTTTGGAGTTGTTGAGGTATGTTCCCTATATAAAGAACGAAAATATGAAGATGCAGGGATTCCTTAGTGGGTTTCCTCAATCCTTCGATAATAGAATTGAGTTTGATGGACCTAAGACCTTGGAATATGCCATTTAAAAGGCTAAGTACTGCTATGAACAATTCAACCACAAGGTAGAATATCCCAAGGACTTTAAGAAGAAAGGTAAACTAGGATTCAAGAAGAAGGGGGTTAAACCCTCAAATTTTAATAATTATGGGAAGAGTTCTAAGATGAGATTTCCCACTAAGAGTGTAAATCAGCAAAAACTTCCATCTTAGAGTGGAAATAAAACCTTTGGATCAGCCCCAGGAAAGACTGATGATACAAAGAGAGAGCCATTGAAATGTTGGGAATGTGGAGAAGAACATCTACTGGGGGACTACCCTCATAGAAAACCAAATAGTATTAGGGTATACAATGTTCATGAGGCTACCAAAATTAATGACGTGGCCAGGAGCATGCCACAAATTCATGAATCCTTGGATAATAGACAAGCAGACCACCAAGCCTCAGTGGTGGAATTGGAAGGTATGATTACCAACCATATTATTTCTATTCTAATTGAACCTGGTTCTAATTTGAGTTGTGTTTCCCCTCAAACTATTGATAAATGTAAATTACAACAAGTAAAATATGCTAAACCATGGTTGGTGCAGTTGGCCACTAGAAAAAAGAGGAAGGAAACAAAGGTCATACCATCATGCCAACTCATTATGAATGGGTTGTCTACCCAAGCAAACCTAAACATACTCCCTTTAGGATCTTATGACATGTTGATTGGCATGGACTGGTTCGCTCCCTATAAATCCAAGTTGGACTGTTATAATAAAACATTAGAGTGTGAATATGAGGAAGGGAAGAGAAGGACCCTACAAGGAATTCAAAATCATGTCTCAGTGAGACAAATATCATCCTTTCAAGTGAAGAAGTATTGCAAAAAAGGATTCCCTGTATATGCAATACAGGTACTAAACTTTGTTGAGGACCATAAACCAATCCTAGAGGACCTTCCTATATTGAGATAATATAGAGATGTATTTCCTAAAGAGGTACATGGTCTACCTCCAAGAAGAGACATTGATTTCTCAATAGAATTGTACCTAGAGTGGTGCTAATGTCTAGAGCACCTTATAGGATGAGTACCCCAGAGCTAGTTGAGCTCAAGTTACAACTGAAGGAGATGTTAGAATTTTTTATTATTTAGCCTAGTGTGTATCCTTGGGGAGCACCAACGTTGTTTGTGAAAAAGAAGGATGGCACACTCAGGTTGTGCATAAATTACAAACAACTTAATAAAATGACAATTAAGAATAAGTATCCCTTGCCGAAAATTTATGACTTATTTGACTAGTTAAGGGGTACTACAATTTTCTCCAAGATTGAATTGAGGTATGGGTAACATCAGGTCCATATTAAGGATGAAGAAATCCACAAAAAAACCTTTAGGACAAGGTATGTCAAGCACTATGAATTTATGGTGGTGCCATTTTGGACTTACCAATGCATGAGCCACCTTCATGTGCTTGATGAATAATGTGCTTAGCAAGTTTTTGGACAGGTTTGTGTTAGTTTTCATTGGTGATATCCTAATATATTCTAAGAGAATGGAAGAGCATGAAGAGCACCTCAATTTAGTGCTTCAAGTGCCGAGAGAAAAAAATATCTATGGAAAGTTTAGTAAGTGTGACTTTTTCCAAAAATAAGTCCATTACTTAGGCCATGTCATGAATGAGGAAGGAGTGGCAGTTAATCTTGACAAGATCAAATCCACTATGGATTGGCTTACCCAAAAATATGTAACTGATATAAGATCCTTTATGGCCCTAGCAGGGTATTATAGAAGGTTCATAAAAGGGTTTTTCAAGATTGGTTATCCAATCACCCCTTCAAAAAAAGGGAATCAAATTTGTTTGGACAACCGAGTGTGAAGAGAGTTTTCAAAAAATGAAACATTTATTGACCAATGCACCTGTGTTGAAGATTTCATACCCGGAAAAGGATTTACTTGTGTGCACAGATGCATGCAAATAAGGACGAAGAGGATTCCTCATGCAAGAAGGGCATGCAATCTGTTATGAATCCAGGAAATTGAATAAACATGAAATGCATTATGTGACCCACGACTTAGAATTATATACCATACTACATGCCTTAAAAATGTGGAGATATTACCTCCTAAGAAGAAAATTTGTGTTCATGACAGACCATAGTGGACTAAGGTATTTATTTGACCAACCCAAACTAAATGCTAGGCAAGCCAGATGGATAGCTCTCCTTAGTGAATTTGATTTTTTCAAAACTGTAAAGATATATATAGAACAAGAACCCATAGGATTGAAATATAATGGCTATCAACCATTGAATGTTGGCTTGTTAACCTACAAATGTTGGTTGTATATCCAAAATTGTGACGAATTGAATAAATTCATCATGGATGAACTACATAAAATACCATACACTGGTCATCCTAGTTATTAAAAAATGATCACAACCACTAAGAAATTGTTTTATTTTCCATGAATGAAAAATGACATAACTGGTTATTTAGCTAAATGTTTGGAATTCCAACATGTTAAGGTGGAACACAAGCATCCAACAGGGTTGCTACAACCCCTACCTATTTCAGATTGGAAATGGGAAACCATCTCCAAGGATTTTTATCATAGGATTACCTAAATCATCCAAACAAAATCATGTCATTATGGTAGTCGTGGACAAGTTGAGCAAGGTTGCTCACTTTTTCCCAGAAAAATCCACTTGCAAGGCAATATATATTGCCAATATTTTTATAAAAGAAATATTTAGACTACATGGGATGCCTATGGAAATCATATCTAATAGAGATACAAAATTCACCTCAAAATTTTGGATATATCTATTTGTTGGTTTTGGAACTAAATTGTTATTTAGTACATCCTATGACCCTCAAATTGATGGACAGGCAGAGAGGGTAAACCGAGTATTGGAAGACATGTTCTGGATGCATGTGATGCATTAGCCCAAGAAATGGGAATAATACCTACCACTGGTAGAATTTGCTTACAACAATGGCTATCAGGAATCCTTGAAAATGATTCCTTTCGAGGCTCTCTATGGTATACAATGCAAAATTCCAATCATATGGAATAACCCAGTGGACACAATTACACTTGGGCCAGACATGCTAAAGGAGTTGGAACAACAAGTAGCTCAAACAAAACAAAATCTAAAAGTGGCCCGGGACAGGAAGAAGAGCTATACAGACATCAAGACGAGTCATAAAGAGTTCAAAGTATGGGATCATGTGTATCTCTGAGTTAAATCTAGAAGAAGTTTCTATTGAATTTTTCTAATTTTTAGATCTGATAATTATTGCGTTGTGATTTAAATGTTATTGGTATCGTAGAATAATTACACACTAGAAATATCAACAAGACTTAGCAAACTTGATGAGAGGTTATTGTAAGTAAATATTATGTGAGATGATATGTTACAATTGAGGGCCCATATATATATACTTGGGCGGAGTTCCCTTTCATTAATGGACATGACTTTTCCATTATTGTCTTTTCATTAATTAATTTATTACTAATTATTAATTATTGCTTATTTATATATTTATACATTATTAATATACAACTTGAGTGGGCCTAATGGTTAAGAACATGTGTTTCCTCTTAAGAGGTCACAAGTTCAAATCTAGAGGGGGTTAGGGTATGTATACCTCCATAGACTTTACCAGTCAAATCGTTGGTCGGAGGGGGTCCCTTGTCCCACAATCAAGGGGGTCTCATACACCAGTTTGGTGTTTGGCTTGGCCGTGACCTTAAAAATGGATTATTATTATTATTATTATATATATTGTGTTTATATTCAAAAAAACATGCAGAATGACAAATTAACTGTGGAATATATGAAAACATGCATATTTGTACATCAATATAGATATAAATGGCATCCATACTACATAGTACATGAATATCAATGATTAATCATTCGAGCATCAAACATCTAGATTCTAGCACTTACAGACTTACAAACCAACATACAAATTTTTAAGCTATATTGATATAATAGAAAGTAGACCATAAAGTTATGAAATGAAATCATATATCCAAAAACTGTCAACAATAACATAGGCCATCTACACTGAAGTATGAAGACTGAAATGTCCAAAACAATAAAGTTTAAAGTTTAAACTGACCTAGTTGCCAAATACTATGAATCTATCATCTATAGACTATGACATATAAAGTAATAAAAAAGGAGAATCATCAAACAACTATCCCATCCTCCTTCCACCACCACGGGTATTGCGTGGGCCTCCACGTGGTGGTAGTGCAGAAGTAGATGAAAACGACTGCGGCGAAGCTGAAGATGAAGCCCCTACTGTTGTAGCTGGAATCCTAGACATGGGGGCCAAGGCACTGGATGGTAGTGGCATCTCAACATGATCATCATCATCCAAAAGAACACTCTCCAATTGCTCTAAAAGCAATACTCCATCCTCCAAATTATCCTCCTCCTGATTGTTGTCCCAACGCCTCAAGTT
>JZKD02S2237447.1:375914-390319 GCA_000966675.3 Picea glauca | reverse complement strand
TGAAGGTACGGTCGGGCATGGAAACCAAGACACATGGGTAATTCTACGCCACAAATTCAATGGTGTTGTCTGTTTTTCGATCTGAGCAAAGCTTCTGCAACTTAATTACAGAATGAGGTATACTTATGCATTTTTCCAAATTCTTTTGTTGAGTTAATAAAAATGCCTACCCATTTAAGAGCAGGACCTAGAGACGTAGTCCGCTAGGGACAAGCTCCGTTATCAAGTTTTTTGTGTTCAGATTTGATGTTTATGTCTCTTCATTATTTATTTTTTCCTTATTTAATGGTGCACTTTAATTTATGCTCATTTAATACAATTATTTATAAGTCACTTTGATGAAAAGATCTCGGATCAATTGGGTTGATGTAAACTCTATTTACATACATATTTTTTGGCATGTGACCTATGGTGAAGATAATAGTTTGATAATTTAATGATTGACTTGAGAAATTGTTTGGAAATTTTCTCAAAAGAATTCTATGTTGATTGAAAAAGTATATTGGTTCTATAATGGAAAAAGTGTATAGATCTAAATAATATATTGAGGAATGTTGGTTGTGTTAAAATATTGAACTTGAATTTTCATTCATCCCTTTCATTTTATGTCAATTTTCACAAAATACACTCTTTTACCATTTATCTCTGTCATATATGTTTTCATTTACATGCACTCCCTTGTACAAAAGATATATTGACTATTCATAACCGAGAATTTTTCAAAAAACATACAATTCACATTTTGAAAGTTGAAACGAAAAGAAGGGTGTCTGTTGAGTTATAGATTTTCTTCCCTATTTTACATTATTCCTATTCATTTATCTCTTTTATGCTTGAATTATTGTGCTATTCTCATAGCCATAATTAAATCATATTTAACAAAGTTGTAATGGATATTTATTATATTGTGTCTTGTATTTTACTCTAAAAATTTTGCACTAGTTGAAATGATGATGGCAATTCGATGAATTTTTTCAACCGAGGGAGTAACAGAGGAGGAAATAGAGGGAGAAGAATAATAATAATGCCAAATGTATTTTGGAAACAAGGGAGGCACAAGAGAATGAGATTTCCCATTCAATTTGATGTTGATACATAGGAATTTAATCAGCTAATACAAATCGACTACATGAACCTTGGTGGACAACTTGGTTTGCCTCAACCCCCATCTCCTCCTAATTCTCCTTTGCAAACACATCCCAACATTGTGGAACTTCCTGAACCCCCTGTCCATCCAACCAATTATGGTTGATATAACAACCCTATAAATTAAACCCTCCTCTGGTGTTTCTCAATGGCCTGATAATCCTCCTCCTCCCCCTCCTCTTCATACAGTACCACATGTTGCATCAGATGCCTCCATGGATCATTATCCTCCTAAAGATTACAAAGTGCCTCCCCATGACCTCTAGATAGACAAAGGAAAGAAGCATGTTACCTCTTCTAGCTCTGAAGCATACCAATCCTCTTCTATACATTTCAAACAACAATAAAAAAAAAGTAGACAATTGCAAAAGTGAGATTACCTTAATTACATGCACTATGAAATAATGAATCTAGATGAGAAAATGTCTTATTATGAAGATTTTCTCAATATTAGGCCAGATGTGTCAGAAGGTAGAAAGGAAAGAGATGATTTTTAAAAAAATAAATACCCCACTTATTTTAATTTGTATTATGGAATTGATATTTACACACTTGATACATTTTTGAGATGGATAGAAAGCATATGATATTATTTTTGGAAACTTTAAATATCATGTCATTTTGGTATTTTGGGAGATACAAGTTTTTGTTTATTTGGTATATTTTTTGGATATATATATGAATCATTTTTGGAGTTACAAGGGAATTCTTGGGAAAAGAAAAAGCGAAGACCTAGTGGGACCCCACCTACTATTTAAATATTTATTACCCTTATAGTAAATAAAGTTGTCTTCTCCTAAATAAAGTTAATAAACTTTTCTAAACAAAAAGGTAGGTTAACTACCTAAATACTTTATGAAGATATAAAATAAGGAGAGCATGAGAAAATAAAGAAGTAAAATTTTTGATAAGGTATGCTTTAGCCTCACGTGATATTATTATAAGTTCATTCCATACTGAGTTTTCATTAGAGTTGAGTTATATTGCTGATAGCAGGGTTATTCTGAAGGTAGAAAAGAAAAGACTAGGAAGCATTGATTGGTGATATGCTCCAAGGTAATTCATTTTCTTGAATGTCTATTTGGTTTTAGTTAGAAGTTATGGAGTCATTCAGTGATAATGAATGCTAGTTTTGCAAAGTTCAAAACAATGATGCACTAGTATCTTAGAATGATTCGGCTTGGTTTTTGTTCTGGTCTTCATTTTTTACACTAGTTTTGTATGTATGAGTCAAATAGCATCTTGGACTTCCAAGAATTACACTTGTCCAAGCCCTCTCAGGGGTTTGAATAAATATTCTTAGTTATAACTTAGATTGACATTAATAAAAATATTTGTTGATTTCTTCTCACTTATGGGACTTTTTATATATTGATTTTCAGATTTGTGCTTTGTTTATTTCATATTTGCTTGTCTACATGTTTTCATTATTTATTTACTCTGTAAACACATTATTCTATTTTACTTCATATTATTTGAATAAAACATATAAAATTACATATTTATGAAAAATAATCATATCCAAGAACCACATTTCTTAAGGTCTGATTGAGAATTTTGACAAGATACAGACCTAGGGTTATAATCTCACCTATCTCACCTAGCCCGAGGAGATTTGAAAATGTTTGAGTACAGATTTTTCCATTTCCCGCATCAACATCTAGATCTAACGAGAGATGCATTATATCTCATGCATGAAGGTACATGATACCATTATAAGGGTATCCAAATGTTGCTACCCTTGAGAGGGTAACAAGGATCTTGTGACATATACCAAAAATGAAAGCTATATCCAAGTTGGCCTGAAACACTAAGACAAAAGGTAACGCTTTGACTAGATGAGGAACCATACTTGATGGAATGCATTAGGTTCAAATTTGAATCTTACCAATTTCATGTTTCCAAGATCCCAGTAGAAAAGTGGATTCAACTACCTTGAGTCATCTATGGTCAGTGTAAGTTCCATTTTGAACAACAAGTGAACTCGACTAAGATAATCAATTGTTTTCCTTGAGGTAGTGCATTTTGATGCTTTTTCCCACCTCAGTAGGATCATCAAAGATAAAGTTGTTGTTAGCACCTCTTATGTTGTTATCTCTTTATAACTAGGTCATAGATCATGTATGGTAGGATTCGAACACGTTCCATCTCTAGAAATAAAACAAGTATTTGCACCACACACACAAAGGAAAAAATGGCAGGACAAGGCTTCTTGTAACCTCTTTTATCTTGGAATTTCTTTGAGCATAGAATTACATACCAACATGTAACACTTCTAAAAGTGAACGGGCTTCCTATTGTATGTTATGTGCTTCGTGAACTTGTTTTGGATTTGAAAGTGTATTTCTGATCAATTTCCTCAACACTCTTCCTAATTTGAAATATTTGCAGACTGGTATCTTTTCCATATTGGGAAATGGAGTGAGACTTTGGGTTAAACCCAATTAATGAGTTTACCAAAAGGAAATGGAAATGGGAGTTCTGAGTTTCCATGTACAGAGATAAGCAAGTGGTAGTGTGATACCATGTCCATTCTAATGGAGGTAAATCCATGAACTTATGCAATTGACACTCACTTTTTTCAACTATGAATGAACATATTCAATACCTTAAGCGTTCTTTTCTAATATTATGTCGAGAATCTAAAGAGAAAGCTATTTAGTGTTGCATGGAGTAATTATTCTCTTGGAATATCATGAGTTTTCTATTCCAATTCCTCTTAGGACTATAAAGTCTTCTACAACATATAATTTTTCCAGAGTCCTAAGATCATGCTCTTTTGGCTTACTACTTTCTTATTGTTGGTGCTAACGTGAATGCTATTGAAGCAAGTAAATATTCCATTTAAATCTTTCCAAAATGTTTTTTCACATGGTTCTCTCATGAAAATGAATGCAAACATAAATTAACCCAAGCTTCAAGTTTAACAACAAAATGAAAGGTGTTAGTGAAAAGAAGAAAATTCGCGTGTTTAAGTAAAGTAGAACTAGAGTAAGCCATCTTAAACTATAACAAGACCTAATAAAAACTAGTGGATTTTATTCAAGAAACCAAAATAATTCAAAATCTTACTCTGAAAAAAAATGGAAGTAAAAGCTAAGCTACTCCTATTCCTACTCTACCTTGCATTCACTCAAAAAATACTAAGTGAAGTCATAAATCATTGTGAAGGTGTGCACATTTGAGGTATCACGTAATTGATTGAAAGAATTGAATCATCACAAAGCAGGTTCAAAATAACAAACGATGGATACGTGTTATTTTGATAGAAACGTCAAGAAAAACATGACTCCAAGCCTTCTCCTATAACATCATCAAATTCATTTGAGTGTTGGAGTATTGAAACAAAATACAAGGATGCGTGATGCATCTACCCCTGATTAACTTATGAAATATATCTAGAAATACTTCTTGGCTCATCTCAATGTTTCTATTATCTTCCATGGTGATGGCCTATCTATTTGTTGTCATTTCTCCATGGGGGTCTAAAAATTCTTTCTGCTCTTCATGCCTTCATTTTTATGTCATTAACATATGTGCATTGAGATAAGTGATTCCAGATTGTATAGTATCAATGAATGATACATTGATGTTCACACTCATTTATGGAACATAAATATAATCATCAAAGCTGGAGTTATCATGATCAAATTTTGTTTCAATATGTTCCAGATATTCATATTGTAAAGGACTTTCGAAATTGTGTACCCTAGATTGACTATTATTATGAATGGGTCTTTGATTAATCAGAGATTTGAAATCTTCTTGTTTTCCTTTATCATTCAATATTTTATCATCGAAAGAAAAAAGTAAAGATTCTATTGCATAATAATTTTGTGGATGCTCATGTAAGTAGTCATCATCGAAAAAATTTGTATAAAGAGAATAAATCTTCAAATTATGAAAATGACTAGATTTCCTTAGAATGAGGTTTTTGCATAGACCAAAGCATATTCATGATTCTCGAAAGGAGCATCACTTGTTTGTTCCCACCTTGGGTCTAAGGGGTTTAGAATTTCTAATGAGAATTCCCCTAATGTAGTGACCGAGTGCTGGTTAGAAATCATGTAATCTCCATCTTTACTTATCAGATCATGATTTTCATTGAAGGATATAATCTCTATGTTTCCCAGTGATAAATTAGCATTCAAATCTATAGTAGTTTTGAAAACTGAATCTCCATTCAATACAGATTTGAAATCATCTTTTGGAACATTACCCTTTTGTTTTGCTTCGAAATCATATTGCAGAGTATTAGATGCTCGAGGATAAGCTTGTATGGTTTGTATGTTTGAAAATATTTCTCTAGGATGGGAGCTGACTGAATCTTCATTATGTTGATCTGAATTTTATGAATTAGAGACCTTTTCATTGTCCATATTCCCCCCTGCACGAATAAAGAGAAGATATGAAAACCAATCAAGAATTTATTTGTGTGAGGGTTTGTCACTTTCAGGAAATCTACAACAAATTTGCCTAAATCTTTGAAAGAAATCATTGAGAGGCTCATTTCTAAGACTACAGATTTCCTCAAGCTCATTAACGAGTTATTTGTAATCGTAATTTACATGAGCGTTGATAAACATTTCCATTAATTGTTCCCAACTATGTATCGATTTTTTTGGTAATGTCCTATATGAGGATTTAATCCATCATTCCAATGTGAGGATAAATAATTGACAAATTTCGTCATCCTGAACAATTTTAAGATTATGTTGTGCAATGTTAAATTGATTAAGGTGCATGAATGCAGAGACGTGCCCTTCCCCATCGAATTTCAATTTTGAAAAGAAATTAATTGCCTTGACTGAGATGCCATATAAGGGTATTGAGAGATTCAAAGGGTGGTCCCATACATACATACATACATATATACGGATAAACGAAATGGGCCAATTAAAATAATTGATTGAAATGACCCCAAATGGGAAGGCTTGTCATCCTTCCCTCCTAGCACTAATTCTATTGACGTTATCAGTGTGACCTAGATAAATGGAAGTGGTTACCCTAGTGAGAAGTCTCAATTAGATCTCACATTGCTTGGAATAGGGAACCCATATGGATTTTAGCTTGGTAGTCGTTACTATTTTGGGGTTTATCGGTTGCAGCCTGGTCCATCAGTGATTGTTTCTAAGATCAATAATGAGATGGAACTAATCTAAGATTACAATTCATGTGTCTAGATGAAACTGAAGATAACAAGAGAGTAAACAAAGAACCACACATTCTCCTATAATTGGCCCAGGAAATATTTCACACAGAGAAAGACAAGAATATGGGCAAATAACTACAAACCCAAAATAGTGTAGCATTGAAACAATCATTTACGGTCCAATGTTCATAGATTCAAACAAATATTTCCTAAAGAAAAAAAATAAAAATGTTGCAGCCACTTAGGAGAATAGTCTATATTGTGAGATACATTCTTACACAACTATAATGGTAAGAAAAGGTATCATAATAGTGCACAACAAGTGCAACAAGAGAATCTGAGTTCTCCGAAAAATAGCTTGGCCAAAAAGTCTTCTTATCATTAAATTTTCAGTAATAGTACAAGAAAGCTCTTAGAGCCAAAAGCCCCTAACTCAAGTACAATCTCCCTATTTATTGAAATTCACCCTAACTATTGGCCTTCTACATCCCTGACACTTGACCTTCCATTTGAAACGTTTTTTCCCCATCCTCTA
Source organism: Picea glauca (assembly GCA_000966675.3). NCBI lineage: Eukaryota > Viridiplantae > Streptophyta > Pinopsida > Pinales > Pinaceae > Picea > Picea glauca. The sequence continues at coordinate 383,486 of JZKD02S2237447.1, read as the reverse complement.
TGGAATGACGAGGGAATACCCACAACAAAAATGTTCATAATTTAATATATCATACATCATGTACATTCACTTTCAAATTTGTCTTTTAATGCTTGTGGGACATCATTGGTTTTGGTCCTAGTTTGCCTTATACAATATGGTCAATTGTACATTTTGGATACATTTTGTCTCTATGCTTGAGACTTGTCTACCATGAGATATGTACTTCATCTTCTGGCATTTGGGCTTGATTATTGTTTGTTGATGGTTGTTTGTGTGCTAGTATCTCATCCTTTGTTGTAGATAACATTTGTGTAGACATTGTACACTAGTGGATCTTCCTTATATTGATGTATAGCATTTGTGAATCTGTATTCCACTTCTCCGTACATTATGTATTCAGATTCTTGAGTATGATCCTCTTACAATAATGGTACCTAAGTTCCATTTAACACAAAATAGATGAGTTGCCAATATAACACTGCAAAACATACTTTAAAAATGTGCATTTAAACATTTTGAATTCAATTGGCAGTTGAGTAAGAAGTTCATATGTACTTCCCTGTGTTTAGTCTCTGTTTTGCAGATTGTTGATGTTTTGTATCTTTGGGAGGTATTCCCACGAGTAGCCTTGGTGTCATACATTTGGGAATCCTCGTTGGAGCCTCTTTGCACTTTCATTTCGGTGAAAATGCCCTTAGAATGAAGTTGGGGCTTTATGGGCTTGATGATGGGATTTGTGGGCTTGTGTTGGGGCTTCACACCCACATGGAGAAATTAATTATTCTAATTTAATGTTGAGTTGTTTAAGGGATTCTCACACACCCCTTTTAAGTTTTATAAAAGGACATCAAGGTGAGAGGTGAAACATAATGTCAACGTGACATTGATCTTGGAGATCAGAGTCATGTTGTTATATTGGTTGTTACAGTCTTAAAAATTGACTATAACATCACTCAAGGTCTATTGTAACTGTCTTGTAACTAGCAACCACATGTTCAGAACCCGTGGCTAGCCTTTCTCCTTGGTTGCATGTTGAAGTTGCCCTACAAATTTTCCCAGAAGTGCCTTTCCTGCAATCTGAGGCTCCTATACACCAACCAAAACTCTAATCTCCACATTTTTAGTCCCCTAGGCCTAGTGGCACCCCTCTCCTAGGTTGGTTGATCCTCTCTGAGTCAAGGGTTGTGTTTCGAGTGGAAAATGTGTTATGGGTGCCATAGATGTGTTCTCATCCTCAACGATTGGGGAGAAGGGCTATGCATCTTTGTTCTGAGATGGATAGGATCTAGCTTAGACATAACAATGGTCTTGGAGTTAGAGAGAGAAACACATATAAGTAGAAGGGCCAACCTATGTGAGCCATGATCAACAATAGAAAAGTGATAGTGGACAAGGATCAGATAGCTTTGGAGGCTGTGTAGACTTAGAGGGAGCTGGAATTCAGGGGGAGTCAAAAGATTCAAAGGGATTATGAATTCAAAGGGAGTCAACAGGCTAAGAGGGAGAGTATACCTTCACATCTAGATGGGAGAGAGGCATCTTCCAAGACTGCCATGAAGGTGTCATGGGTTGAGATGGCCCAACATGATGCTTAGAAATGAGAGGCTTCTAAGAGAAGGATATCTTCCAAGAAGGGACCATGCCATACAGTAGGATTTGCTTCGATGACAGAGGGAGCAACCAATCAAGTGGATTGGAAAGAAGCTATGGTAGTGGATCTAGTGTGGGAGACAAAGATATTTTTAGATGATGGAGGATGGAATACCTCCCTCATTAAGAGGGAGTGTTGATGTTTTGTAGCTTCGAGAGGTATTCCCACAAGTAGCCTTGGTGTCAGTCATGTTGGAATCCTTTTTGGCACCTCGTTGTACTTTCATTTCGATGAAAACACCCTTGTAATGAAGTTGGGGATTCATGGGATTCATTATGGTTTTTGTGGGCTTGTGTTGGGGCTTCACACCCACATTGAGCAAATAATTATTTTAATTTAATGTTGAGTTGTTTAAGGGATTCTCACACACCCCTTTTGAGTTGTATAAAAGGAGATCAAGGTGAGAGGTGGAACATAAGATCATTGTGACATTGATATCAGAGAGGATAGTCTTGGTGATTTTAGTCTAGCTATTTGGTGACATCATTCCAACCATGGAGAGGGGTCGAGTGAGGCCTCTAGTCTAATTTTTTCATTATTTTGGGCAGGTATTGTGAAGAGGAGAGAAGTTGCAGGGCTAGAGGAGACTCAATCTATGTAGAAGAGGGTTGAGGCTAGTGCTTAGAGGGTTGGTGTAGATCTGTTGGGTCCTGGAGAAGGCTTGGCCAGTCATAGACATAGGGAGGCTCGACCAACCTAGGAGAGGGATGTTGCTAGGCCTAGGGGACTCAACCTATGGAGATTAGGGTTGTGGCTGGTGTATAGGATCCTTGGATTGCAGGAAAAGTACTTCCAGGCAGATCTGTGGGGCAACTTCAGCAAGCAGCCAAGGAGAAAGGCTAGTCATAGGTTCTGAACAAGGGGATGCTAGTTAAAAGAATGTTACAACAGACCTTGAGGGTTGTTATAGTCAAGGTTTAAGGCTATAACAATAAATATAAGAACATGACTTGAGGTATAGGTACAATGAATTTTAGAGTAGCTTGAGGGCATATTTTAGACAACTCAAAGGGTTGGAACAACAACTAGTTATGGGAAAATTTGGTGGGCCAAGATAGGATGTATTGGGACAACCATTGAGGGATGTCACAACCAGAACAAAAATAGAGAGAAGGGCATGTGTAAGGGCCCCATAGGCTGGTGTTAAATTGCAGAGGCAGTGGAAGGTTTGAGGGGACAAGGGATTCCCTAACACTCAGCCTCTGGACAACAGACTTGGACACAGAAACCAGAAGGGTTTCAACAGTGTTTTGTAAGTATTTTTGTATCTTTATTTTATATAAAGTTTCATTGTCCCTAGTACGGGAGCCCATTGTTCTGGTTTTAAGAACAAGTGATTTTGAGATTGAAATTCCTGTGTACTTTGTATGCTTCAATTGTTGGTTATTGTTTATGCTATGCTAAGTAGTTAGACATCTTAGTGTGTTTATGTTAACAGTTCAAATTTTGTAAATTTGTGTATACAGTTGAGAACCTAGACCAGACCTAAGGTGTGTGTGCACCGAGTCTAGGTGCAGTACGAAATATAACACAAACATCCTCATTGAATTGTTGTGTTATCGGGTTCATGGGTTATTGACATTACGCCAGTATTCAAACTTGAAAATATGGGACAAATGGTGAGGAATGTCTTGAAACCTATAATTGGGAAGTTTTAAAACTTGACAAGACCTTTCCAACAGTATAAGGAATGCACAAAATGGAGCTCGAAGTCAAAAATTTTGGCAAAAATCAAATTGGGAGCTAGGTTCTGTCTGATGCGCTAAGTTACACTCCCCACCAATGTCTAGGGTAGCACGCTCTGAGTTTCTCAACATGCTTACCAACACATTCATCATCTTCCATACTTCACAAATTTGATTGGAATCCAACCTTACAATTTTTTCGTTCATGCCTCAAGGGACCGTGCCTTATTCGTCATTTTCATTTGCATGGTGACATGCGAAAATGGAACCGAGAATCTACACCTTCCAACATAACCCCCTCCTTGTTAGTCCCTGCCCTTCGGGATGGTAGGGACTAATAGTAATAGATTTTCTCTCTTTTTATTAAACCTGCATGCAAACCAATGAATTATTAATCTTTTAACCTAAGTTTTGGCAAATCCATAAATTTTTGAAACTGCACTTTGCATTTTTATCCGTTTTTATCCTAAGTTGTAAGTTGGAGGTCTTATTTTGCCTCATATCGAGGCAAGAATTAGGGTAAAATTTAGAGAGTTCCATGAGTTTCAGTGTTTATTGAAGTTTATTGAACTAATGCCAGACATCAGGTCTAGCATTAATTCATAACATTAATTGTTAACCCAAAGTTCTTCAAGATCTTATCTAGGCAGTTTTGATGCCTGTCATTGGGACTGAGTGTTCTTACTCCTGTCAACACTCCTGTCATTTGTGGGCTATGTGTTATATGTTTCCCTTCAAACCCTCCTTTATATGCTTATGCTTCCCCATGAAAATGAATTCACCATGAGTTCGTTCTGCTTCTTGGTGAAAATGCATTGAATGCATACCTTCTACTTCCCATTATGCCTAGCATTAAACCTACTGGGCTTAGGATCAGGCATGATGCTAAACCCACTAAACTTAGGTTCAAGGAAGAGTCTGTATTGAGAGATCCTCTTTCCTGCTGCCTCGAATGCCATAGTCCTCTTCACATCCAACACCTCCCCACTTTGCAACTCATCATCAAACCTCTCTGGATTGCGATCTGCAGAGTTCAAAGATTCGTTGTAAAATGTGTTGAACCGTTGCGTCGAAGGCATCCTGGCATCCTCCTTTATTATAGGCATCCCGTGCTTCTTTGCTTCAGCTGCCCCTTCCTTTGATTTCGGGGATATTGTCTCTGAAGAACTCTTAATTTTCTGACGTGTAACCTGAGAGTGACCGCCTTCCTGCACAAAAGCGTTTGAATCCTCAAAAAATCCCTTTGGAGAGATGATGCATACTTGGATTGATCTAGTCAAGGCTTCTTTAAGGCTCCAGTGTACCTCCCCTACTTGCCAACTTCTAGAGAAGTACCTAAACCTTTATGAAAACCCTCCCTCCAGCCATTCCAGCATTCCAATCCCGTTGGGTACACCTCACGCTCGAAATAATCTTCAAGCTTCACTTAGGCCAACACCAGGAGTCTCTGATTCATGGAATAAGCATGAGTTGTGAAGGAAGGACTATAAATGTTGAACTGAATATTGTTGGGAACATAATTTGCAATGGAGAACTGAATCGTGAATGCTCCACCATAAACGACAGAATATGTAGATATAGAAACAATGGTCGGCCTCAAGGCATTATACAATATGTCGAGATAATAGGGGTTGTATGCTTACAGACGAAGCTCTGTTGGAAACAAGACTCCAGAGAAATCGTAACCAACATGGGGGTTGGAGCCTCCCACAAAAATTCTCCCATCAGGAAATACATTTGAAGTGGAGTGATACAATCTGGGAATAGTAGAGGGTGTAAGTATTGTGAATCACTGCCCTAGTCGGTTGAACTCCTCCTGGGTATCACCCCGCGCTCGAAATAATCTTCAAGCTTCACTTGTTGGATCATAAACAAGAGAATCATAAACGATTGTTGTTGGTGGATCATAAACAAGCTATGGATCTCGATCTTTAATGGACTATGCCTTTTGAACTGGCTGGGATGCTTGATCTCTAACTGGCTTAGAAAAAGGAACATGATATGGTTCCGTTGTTGGGATGGATGTTATGGCTCCACTGTTGGGATGAATAACAATGAGAGCAGAATCCTGAAAGTGAAAAGGCCTACACCAAGTTGAAACAAAAGGGTGACTTCGTGTAAGTCAGGGCTCATTGAATAGAGAAGGTAGCTCCCGATCTGCACATGTCCGGTCTCTGCATGGAGGACGACACAAGGAAATGGATTAGATTAACACGTCTAATTCGTGCATGGAGCATGGCGCCTGAAAGTCATTTATGAGCGTAGGGTGAGTAATGTGTGGCTTGACACTACAACAACTACAGTCATGGGCCCTCTTGGATTGACTACATTCTTGGATTGACTACAACCAATATTTAATTTATGTAAAAGAAAAAAAGTTGATATCACATTTTTATAAGCTTTTCGGTATTAAACCTAGTTAATGAAGCTCCGTGGAAAACCTAAATTTTGAAACTCTATTGTAAATATGGGTGCGTCTAATGCATGTTTGATCTAGGCACATATAATCTTTGAGGCGAGCTTGGAACAAGTCTCGTGGAGTTCAAAATCTTTCTTTCTATATATACTACCAGGATATTAGAGCTTCTCGTAGTTTCGAGCATTCATCTTCTTCCTTGATTCTTGTAAATTACTTTTATGTGATCTCAAGCACCGAGTGGATCAGATGAGGAGATGGCAAGTCCATATCATCCACTTATAAATTAATTTTATGTGATCTCAAGCATCGAGTGGATCAGATGAGGAGATGGCAAGTCCATATCATCCACTTATAAATTAATTTTATGTGATCTCAAGCATCGAGTGGATCAGATGAGGAGATGGCAAGTCCATATCATCCAAAATTTGACTTGAAAAATCTAAGAGCAGAGCAATGCTCCATTGGTATGTAATGTATCTCCCTTAATCTCTCACTCACTCATTAACATGGATTCCTTTTCATTAATCATTCTTTCTTTCTTGCATTGGCTATGGTTAGAGATCATGTAGCTAAATCGATTTCATTCAATTTCAACACCCAATAATATTGTTATCTTATTGTTATATTGTTATCTTATATTATTGTCAAGCAATATTGAAGAGAAAGCGCTGAGCATAGAGCAGATCTTTGACAACAAGAAGGTGCGGTCTAAAAATCGATAAATATTTATGAGAAATAAACAACTACAACATAACATTTTGTGAAGGCATGACATCAATATTTATTTGATGAATTATTGACATAATTGTAAAGATTATAAAGGTATGTGCAACATGATTGAGGTTAGCCCTTGCCTTGGGAATAGCCCTTGCTCCCAATAATTGCATATTGTTAACCCTGTGTTATACATGAACGCAACCAACAGTTAATCATTAGGCCTAGTCACATGAATATGACTATTAATAAATATTTTGAATTGAATTAGTATTGATCCTTGGCCCTTACTCTCACTGCTTCTGAATGAATATATATAACATTTCATCATGCTCACAAATTAATAATTATGACCTCTTAACATTTCATCATGCTCACAAATTAATAATTATGTAGGTACACATACCCTACCCCCCTTTGGATTTAAACTTATGACCTCTTAAGATGAAACACACGTTCTTAACCATTAGACCCACTCAGACTATATTAAATCATGTTAAAAGGAAAGGGGTCGAATGGCTATGAAACCTCTTTTATCTTTCACATGAATACGCACGCCATCCTTACTTGCCTTAAAACTGTTTCATAAATTTGAAATTGCATACTTTGTCGACCTTTGAATTTGATGAGGTGGTCAACGTATTACGGGTGGAGACTGATTTCAAATGTTAAAACATGGTTGGTGTATGAGGGGTTGACACTGATTTCAAATGTTAAAAGATGGTCGGTGTATCAGGGGTTGAAACAAATTCAAAATGTTTTTAGTGGGCCGATGTTTCATGGAGGAGAGAGGATATAAGATTGTGAAGAGGAGGGTTCTTGTGTCGTGGGGTGAATCAAATCTCAAAAATTAGTCAAAATGTAAGTAGGTCGCCAAAACGTAAAAGGAAGAAGAGGAAGGTTTAAAATATATATTAAATAATGGTTTAAAAAGGGAGTCGTACGGTTGATTGCCCCTTTCCACCTCATTTCTCTTCACATGGGTATACGTGGTTTATAACTCTTTTCCCCTTTTTATTAAATCTTGCTTAAACACTTTTATTTATTTAAAATCCTAAATTATTAAAAAAAAAGCTTTTTTAATTAAATTTTTTTCTAATTGTTTTAATAAAGTTTTTTTT
>JZKD02S2237447.1:356204-366763 GCA_000966675.3 Picea glauca | reverse complement strand
GATACTAATGTTTCCACTCTACAAAAGCTAACATATCAATCATCAATGTAGAAATGGTCTGGCTGTAACAATATGAAGATTGAAGAATCAATGGCTCTAGAAAACTATTTCTAAGATTGATAAACTCATCCTTATAGTAACATACCTATTTGTTCCATGTTTTGCCCAGTGTTCTTTCAAATTGATTGGCTTAGTCACATCAATGCCCTGTAATGAAATCCTTACCAATAGCTTCTGGAATGCACCTGCACTCATTTTTCGACCTGGAAACCGATAGCCTTTCTTATTAGGATTCATAGGTAATGAGTACATTGACATCATGTAGTACAACAAGATGACTGCCAACCTCCATTTCCCATATGTAACATGGTCGATTTGCCCCAGTACATGAACAGTAAGGTATTGGCATAGAAGGGTTATAAACAACACAAGACTTACCAGAGTTGTTTTCACAATTTTTTCCAACTTCCACCCCATTTGTGCTAATTGAGCTTTGTAAGCCTGCCATCCGCAATTTCTTTCATCCCTTGCATTCTTTAGAGCTGCGAATGCAGCATCTCGTTCCATTATCGCAACATATCTCTGTGCATAAGCTGCTTCCTTCTCTGTAATGGCAACCTTCTTTTCTGCAATTGCTTTAGTTTTGTTTTCCTATTTTTCTTCCGTGACAGAGAACATCCACAGTAGCACCACTTTGGAAGGCAATTGCATGCCCTTGTAGGGGCATTCTCCTTTGCGGGTGCATCGTATCCATAGAGAGCTTGTATTATGAAAACACAACCAGTACCAATATATATAGGTCCCTGGATACCATCCAGACCTTTCATGTTTATATCAAAGAACACATTATTGCGATTGGCATATCTATCATGCAGATCAATACCATTAAACCTCTGAGGGAAATGCACATAGCAGACCTTCTTTCCCAATGTGTGATCCATCATGAAACACATTACTTCACGAATTGTTTTACTGTTGTTTATATAATGATCACAATCCACATTTAACAGATATGGAGCATTTGCCAAAACCGTTGACACTCGCACCAAAGAATTCATAGCACCGGCCTTCTTATGGTGATTGAATCCAGGTCTCTTTTCACGTGAAACATAGACCAAGTGAGGAAACTCATTCCCATCAGTATCGTGCCCACCACTATGACCCAAAAATACCTGAATCATTCCCAGATGGTCCCGCACGTTGTTTCCAGGCCAAGGAGTTCCATTCGACATTGTCCAGCCTTCATCTAGAACCTTTGTGCTTTGGCTACCAATGCGTTAATACGAACCTTACTTCTTACGATTTGCAATAGTTTCCAGCCAGAATTGGAATTCAAATATTTATGAAATCTCAACACACAGAGAATATCGATGACATCCAATCAATCAAGGCAGAGATTAAGTAAAACCGTGACTCAACTTACCTGTATGATGAGTTAGCTCCTTCAAACTGGGATTTTGACCATTTGTTGCCTTTGAGCGAAACTGGAGCTGAGATTGCGTGGATGAGAGATTTACGACGCCACTCTGTTTGCAGAAGCAGTTAGCACTATAACTTCCTTGATACGATCAATCACGGCTTCACAAATCATTTTAGAAGAGAAAGCAATGCCATGAACTGGCAATTGCTGCTGACCATGTTGTCTATCACATGGAGCTATAACCAGGACCCGTCTCTACCAATCAGGAGATGGCATTGTATGCCTTAGACAACGTAGAGTTATTTCCCAATCCATGCTACCTCTTTGGATTGCAATTGCAACATCCTTCCCATGCAATGGCTCTCCAAGAACACTTCTGTGAATTTCCAGGATCAAAGCAAACAAGGCCTCATGGTCGGGTGTATTATCTACAAATTGTATGCCACTGTGAAGCAGCTCATAGAATGGTATGCAACATTTCTCCTCATCTACCAAATCCCAAACAACAGCCAAGCAACTGTGCAACTAATTAGAAGAATCACTGTCAAATTTTCTAATCTTAGTACTGTCATGTTTATCAACCCTATTTTGTTGTCTTGGGTTCCACCTAAGCAGCCAATCAAGCATGTGTGAAAACATGTCAGCATGAGTTACAGGTTTTAAGATCATGTTCGAGTCCAGTTAGCACAACCTTGCAAACGAGTTGACGAAGACAACTCATTACAGTACCCCTTGAGAATTCAGTACCCCTTGAGGGGATCTGCTACCCACTGTAAGATGGATCAGAACCCTTAACTGGAGATTGATTTACACTTGTTGCTGCATCAGTTACCACATGAGGAGGTGAGCCAATAATATGCAGATTGTTCATTAGGGAAGTCGGATTGGATCTCCATTTTCTTTAAAATCATAACCCGCATGTCTTCTTTTGAGATGAAGATTTGATTTATGCTCATGTATGTAGTATTTTTCACAACCCTCATTAGGACAGGCGAAAGGGAGATCTGAAAGGACAGAGCCATATATTGGAGTTGGAACCTTTGGATGAAGAAACTTCCTATCAGTTTGAGGGGGCAACTTCACTGCATTTGCCAAATTCTTCTCATGCATCCCTACAACTTATTCAAACCATAATAAAATGCTGAACACAAGTTTCTGCTGCAAAATACTAAACTGAAAAGGATCTCCTACTCGATGACGAGCTTATTATCTATCTATTCACACTCTAACCAATAAAGGTAAAATGATCAAGTAAAATTGATTTTCCAATGAAGCCAAGTAAGAAACTGACTTACTGATATCTTGTTTGATCTTGCCTTGAAAAATATTAGAAACCATAACATACAGAAATGGATTTTGACAGGGAATCAGAACCAACCTTCCTTCAAAGACAGACTAACATATGTTCTACTCAAAGAATCGCAATATTCATCAAAAGGATCAGCGAGGTTGCAAAGAAAAACTTCTTCCTGTTGTTGGAGATGAAAATCAGAAAATTTCTGTATATTCTCTTTCCCATGCAGGTTGGCACTTTCAGCTATCTGTAAATCTGAAAATGGTTGTAGACTGATTTCTATACTAATCATGGAATGTTTGATATCTATTGCAGATTCCAAATCAAGAATGATGGATATCAGTGGTAAAGGCACGATCAGCTGCCTCTGAAGCTCTTGGGATACTGAATTTATATCAGTAATTTCTTTATCAAAAACTGAAGCATCCTTAATCCTATAGTCATAACTATAAGAGACGTTTGAATCAGTGACAAATGTGTCTGCAATATGATTATCGCCAACATTTTCACAATCAGAAGGAAAACTAACTGAATGCTGGGTGTGAAATGCAGATTCTTTACAACAATTATCAAGAATAAGATTAGCTGAATAAATCTTCTCGTAATATGAATTGAAAGCCACATGGAAATCCTTCAGAGAATGGATACTAACAGCCGGAAGGGATTGACACCATTCACGAGCATTTCCTTCTAAAGAAAAGTTGAACAACTTGATCAAGACATCTTCGTGAACAAAACCATGTTCAAGCATGCATTGATGAAAATTGAATAAGTGTTCACTGGGATGATCATACTTACTTCCTCTGAATCTGGAAAGATAATCATCCCATTCATTTATAGTTGGCACTGGATGTGGAAAACTGGCTATATCAGAAAAATCACAGAAAGCATACCTCTTAGCTAAGATCTTTTCCATTTCATACCAATGGAGTCACCAACAGAATTCTGAACAATGGAGTTGCCACTGAATTCGTCCCAATGGAGTCGCCAGATAGAAAATGTACAACCTGATAGTGTCTACTTCTTGTCTATCATCAAGAATTAGATCTATGTCGTCTCCTAGAGAAGCTGAGCTTTGATCTCCTCTCCCCGGCAACGATGCCAATTTGTTATCGCTCTAGGAAACTCTCCTAGGCTGTAAGTCGGAGATGCCTGGTAACTAACTCTTTTTGGAAATATTTTCTTAATATTTGATGTGGTTTTTGGATCAAGATGAATATCTAGGGACTGGACTGTGTTTTCAAGACTGTCTAGAAATACAAAATCTCACAAGGCCTTCTAGTCATGCAGTCAGGCAAGGTTTGATTAAATGGGGAAGAAAGCAACTATTACACCAGATTATACTTCATACCAACAAGCACAATGGGTTTAATAACCAAAGCAATAACTTATGATTATCAACTAAAAAAATCAACCAATGAGATGACAGTCACTGCAGATTGAATGAGCATCAACAAAGAGCTTTCACTCATAATATATCAGAGAAAGAAAAGAGAAATCTGACAACACAACTGAGGGAAGCTTGAAATTTTTCATATAATAAGAATAAGTCTTTTCTTACAGTAGCAATCTGTAGAAAAACAAAATCCACCCTTTAGTGCTCCAAATTTCTTTGGCTTTATAGCCTCTTACAATCAGTTTCAAATCCTAAAACAATGGATCTGATATTCTAAAAATAGAAAGTCAAAACTAATTCACAAAAGATAAGGAGAGCTCCTCAAGATGGGGTCAACCTTTATCTTTTGGTTTTCAAACATTGGTTGAAAGTTGATGAAGTGTAGCCTAGCCTTCCAAGGCTCTTTGATCTGTTCCTTTGAAAGTGGAATTTGAATTTGATGATGTGTGCCAAAAATCCCTATCATTTTGCCCTTGAAAATCACTAAATCTAGTAAAAAGATGCCCTTTTGACTTTCATCTCCAAGAATGGCCTTCAGATTTTGATTTGATAACTCATAACCAGCTTATTGAAGAAGGATTCAAACCATTCAAACCAAAAAATTCTTGATCTGGGCAAAAATTTGGCTATTCTAGACATGACATCTTTCAACAGCACACTTGCCTGAAAAATTTGCTCCTGCGCTGTGGAAAGTCGCCACTTTCCACAGCTAACTAGCCATAATTCTGCCTTCTGCGCTGGTGAAAGTGCAGATTTTTTCAAAATCAATTTTCTCGGTCATGGAGAGTCCGTTTTGCATGTTTAAATAGTCGATCGATATCTACAAATCCTGAACTTTCCAATGGTGCTTTCAGATCTGCATTTGGAGCTCAGGAAGCTAGTCAAATGTTCCCTACAAGATTAGGCATATTTCCTTCAAAAATGCCGATGCATTTTTTGAGCGCTAACACCAGCAAGGAGGTTTTCCCGAGTACTTCCACAATCACTCGTCAACCTCATTTATCAGATTGTAATGGAAACCTTGCTAACAACTTATTACACCCAGAATGAGATTATTTCCCATTTCTTCTTCGAACTAGAGAGTTGCAAAATGCTCTTTTCTCTTCTCGAGATTGCTCTTTCGACTTTTCTCTCTTCCCAGATCTGCTTGCTCGATCTCCCTCTACCCACAAATTTCCTCTTTATTTCCTTCCTCATCAAGGCTGTGTGGGTCCGAATCTCCAACTCGTGGTCAAGTCTGAAAATATTACAGATGGGTACTCTGCCCCATCTCCTCATTACTCTTGAGGAGGACTCCTCCAGCTACCACTTTGACTGGTAATTCATGTATGGGTCAGAGGACTATTCTGAGTTATTAAATCTAGTAAGGTACTGGTTTGGTGGGGTTCATCTCAACCATTCCTAGTTCCCCTCACCATCTCTCTCATAGCATCCATGGTCCATCTTGGAAAACCCCCCTTTCATCAATTATGCAACACTTATCCATTTTCTATTAATAACATAAAATACATACATTGACCTTTATACAAAGGTTCATCAAATACAACTTTGACACATATCTAGTCTGCCATAGTCTCTTGGCCAGATATAGTTATATTTACAAACTGGAGGAAACAAGGGTATTACAATCCCCTCCCCCTTAAAGGAACATCGTCATCAATTTTTTATATGTTGATGTGCTTTGTATGTATAGAAGTAAACAAAAATGAATATGCATGTCTCATGGCATCCTCCATTTCCCATGTAGCCTCATCTGGGCCAAAGTGTTTCCACTGCACCTTGACCTATGCAATGGTTCTATTCCTGAGTGGGGTTTCCTTCCTAACTATTATGCATTGAGGTTCTAACAAGAAATCTCCCTCTAGTTCCACCTAAATCACAAACCAGCCAATAATATGATTAGAATCATGTACATATTTCTTTAATAACGAAACATGGAAAACATTATGTGCCTTCACTGTGGGAGGAAGTGCTAGTCTATAGACCATAAGTCCCACTCTATCCAAAATTTCAAAGGGTCCACAATATCAAAGTGCCAACTTGGCACAAGCTCCCATTCTCATGGAGCTTCTCCTAGGTCTAACTCTAAGATACACATGATCCCTTGTTTTGAACTCTCTAGGAGTTCTGTTTCTGTCTGCATAGATTTTCTATCTATCCTGAGCTATTTTTAGATTGTGTTTTATCTAAATTACTTGTTGTTCCATTTATTTCAACATGTCTAGACCAATTGTAATTTTATCTACTGGATTATTCCAGCTGATTGGAGTCTTGCATTGTCTACCATGGAGGGATTCAAAAGGTCTCATCTTCAATGACTTTTGATAGCCATTGTTGTAGGAAACATCAACCTGTGGTAGGTAGTATTCCCACTTCTTAGGTTGATGCATTACATGCATCCTTAACATGTCCTCTAATACTTGGTTTACTCGCTCTGTATGTCCATTAGTTTGAGGGTGATAGGTTGTGATAAACAACAATTTAGTTTCAAAACCAACCATTAAATATTTCCAAAAGCTCGAAGTAAATTCTATATCTCTGTCAGATATGATATCTGTAGGCATGTCGTGCAGCCTAGATATCTCTTTCATGAAAATACTGGCAATATATATTTCCTTGCAAGTTGAATTGACGAGAATGAAGTGAGCAACCTTGCTCAATTTTTCTACCACTACCATGATGGCATCATTCTGCTTGGCCAATTTTGGTAATCCAATGATGAAATCCATGGAGATGGTTTCCCATTTCCATTATGGAATTGGTAGGGGCTACAACAACCATGTTGGATGTCGGTGTTCTGCCTTAATCTACTGACATTCTAGACATTTAGCCAAGTAATCAATGGTGTCCTTCTTCAGTCCTAGCCAATAGAACATTTTCCTAGTGGCCGTAATCATTTTTTGATAACCAGGGTGACCAATGTATGGTATTTTGTGTAGTTCATCCATCATGAACCTATTCAAGTCATCACAATTCAAGATATACAACCTACCTTTGTAAGTTAGCAGGCCATCATTCAACATTTGATAACCTTCGTACTTCAGCCCTGTGGGATTTTGTTCTAAGTACGATTTTACAGTCTCGAAGAATGCATTGGTTTATTGTGCACTCTTGAATCTCTCCCTGACATTCGTTTCATAGGTGTTTACTGCTGCCAGGTGAATCATTTTCACACTTCTACTAAGTGCATCAGCCACCCTCTTTTTTTTCCCTTTGATATGTTTGATTTCAAAATCAAACTCACTAAGGAGAGCCATCCATCTAGCTTGTCTAGCATTAATTTTTGGTTGATAAAAAAAATACCTCAACCCACAATGGTTTGTCAAAAGCACAAATATTCTACCCAGGAGGTAATGCCTCCACATTTTTAAAGCATGCACTATGGCATCCAATTCTAGATCATGGTTCACATAATTGATTTCATGCTCATTCATTTTTTTGGATTCATAGCAAATTACATGTTCTTCTTTTATAAGGACTCCTTTGAGTCCTTCCTTGCAGGCATTTGTACACACAAGGAAGTCCTTGTTTGGGTCTGCAATATTTAGCACATGTGCATTGGTTAGAAGGTATTTTAGCTCTTGGAATCTCTCTTCACATTATGATGTCCAAATTAATTTAACTCCCTTTTTCTAAAGGGAAGTGATTGGGAAACCAATCTTGGAAAATCATTTTATGAACCTCCTATAGTATCCTGCTAGGCCCATAAAGGATATAATATCAGATACATCCTTTGGGGTAGGCCAGTCCATAATGGATTTGATCTTGCCAGGATCAACTGCCACCCCTTCTTTAGAAATAACATGGCCTAAGTACTGGACTTGTTTCTGGAAAAAATCACACTTACTAAACTTAACATAGAGTTGATGTTCTCTTAGTACTTGAAGCATTAACTTGAGATGTTCTTCATGCTCTTCCCTATTCTTAGAATAGATTAGGATATCATCAATGAAAACCAATATAAATATTTCTAAGAATTTACTAAGTGCATTATTCATTAAGCACATAAAATTGGTTGGTGCATTGGTCAACATAAATGGCACCACCACAAATTCGTAGTGACCATATCTTGTCCTAAAGGTTGTTTTGTGGATGTCTTCACCCTTAATTTGGACCTGATGGTATCCAGACCTCAATTCAATCTTGGAGAAAATGGTAGCACCCATTAATTGGTCAAACAATTCATCGGTCATTGGCAACGGATACTTATTCTTTATGGTTGTCTTATTGAGTTGCCTATAGTCTATGCATAACCTAAGTGTGTCATCCTTCTTGTTCACAAACAAGGTTGGTGCTCCCCATGGAGATACACCAGGTCTGATGTATCCTTTGCCCATAATTTCCTTTAGTTGTAGTTTGAGATCAACTAGCTCTGGTGTACTCATTCTATAATCTATCCTAGAAACTGGCACAACTCCTAGTGCAAGTTCTATTGAAAAGTAAATATCTCTTCTTGGAGGTAGACCTGATACCTCTTATGGAAACACATATTTATACTCTCTCGGTATGGGATGGTCCTCTAGGATTGGTTTTTCATCCTCAACATATTCCAACACTTGTATTTCATACAAAGGACATCACTTTATGCAATACTTCTTCACTCGAAGTGTTGATATTTGTCTCACTGAGACATGCTTTTGAATCCCTTGTAGGGTTACCTTTCTCCCTTCTTTGTTTTCACATTCCAAAGTTTTATTGTAATAGTCCAACTTGGTCTTATGGGAAACCAACTAGTCCATACCAATCAACAGGTCATAAGATCCTAAAGGAAGTATTTTTATCTTTGCTTGGGTGGGAAATCCACTCATAATGAATTGGCATGCTGGTATGACCTCTGTTACTTTTCTTTTGGTTCTAGTGGCTAGTTGTACCAGACATGATTTAACATATTTAACTTGTTGCAATTTACATTTCTCAATAGTTTGAGGGGAAACATAACTCACATTAGAACCAGGGTCAATTAAAATGGAAACTAGATGGTTGGCAATCATACCTTCCATCTCCACCACTGAAGTTTGGTGGTCGGATTGTTTATTATCCAAGGTTGCATAAATCTGTGGCATTATCCTAGCCACATCATTTATTGTGATAGCCTCTTGGATGCTGCATACCCTCCTACTGTTCTATTTCCTATATGGGAATTCTCTCAGTATATGTTCTTCTCCACAACCTCAACATTTCAATGGTTCTCTCTTGGTGTTATTAGTCTTACTTGGGGATGCTCCAAAGGGTTTATTTCCATTCTGAGAGGGGAAATTTTGTTGGTATACAATTTTAGTAGGAATTATCATCTTAGAACCTTTCCCATAGATCTTGAATCTTTAGGGTTTAAACCCCTTTATCTTGAATCCCAAACTACTCTTTTTCTTCTAGTCCTCGTGAGGTCCTGTTTTGTTCTTGAACTACTCATAGCAATACTTTGTCTTATGGATAGTGTCTTCTAGGGTCTTTGGCTCATAAAATTCAATCTTGTCACGAAAGTACTGAGGTAATCCACTAATAAATCATTTCATCTTTACCTTTTCATCTTTGATGTAGGGCACATACCTTATCAGCTCAACGAATTTATGAATATATTCCTCTATGGCGAGTTGTCCCAACTTGAGTTCATAGAACTCCTTGGTCTTCCCATCAAAGTATGTCTCTGACAGATACTTCGTTTTGAAGTATTTCTCAAATTGTTTCCATGAAAATTCCTTCTCATGGATTCCTTTCACATTACTAAGGTCTTCCCACCAAATGGAGGCCTTTCCATTTAGGTTAAAAATGGCTATTCGAACCTTCAAATTTTTAGAGTAGTCATGGAATTTGAAATACTTTTTCAATTCAAGAAACAAAATTTATGATTCTCCCCCCTTCTTAATATCTCCATCAAAAGTGGGTGGTTTGTCTTTCTTAAACTCTTCAGGGTCATAACTCTTGGAATGTTTCCTCTTCTTTCCTCTCTTATGGGAACACGAAATAGTTTTGCTACTAGAAGATTCCTTGGAGTTGTTAGTCTCCTCACTAGAGGATTCTCCCAATCAGTGTCTCTTGGCTCCATGTTGGGCCTTCTTTGAGGTGCTCCTCCTTCTATGGCCACTTTCAAGGCCATTATTTTGTATCTCATATGGTCTCTGGGTTTTCTTTGTATGATGTTTGTCCACATGACTAGTTGTTGGTCCATGTTGCAGCTACCTTTGTATATCTTATAAGTTTTGCAGCAGGATTACATTAATTTCAGTTTGTTTTTCTTGCTCTTTTATCAACCTTTCATTGTCATCCTTAAAAATTTGTAATTCTGCCATGAGGCTTCTTACAATTTCATCCAGATCCAGAGGGGTTTCCACCGCCCTCCTCTCATCAAATTCTTCCTCTCTATTGTGGGAGATTTCCCCCAATTCATGGTGTGTCACCATCCTTTATGTTGTAGTTTTCCTATGGTCTATTGACTGCTTGAGTGATGATAA
>JZKD02S2237447.1:318932-352005 GCA_000966675.3 Picea glauca | reverse complement strand
AGAGAAGACTTATGATGAGAAATATTTTCCACTTCATGGATTAACTCCCTCATCTCACCCAAGGCCATGTTTCCTTTCTCAACATACTATTTTTCCAAATCTTTTTTAGATTGATAAGTTGCCCCAGATGTTTGATCAAATATGTGTTTTTTGCTGCTAAAGGTTCTTGAGATTCCTTCACTTTGGAGTTTACTTCCCGTTTCAACTTCTACAGTGCTAGTACCACTCTCCACCATAACCAAATTTACTTGTTCTTTAGGCTCTTCCTCCTCTAAATTCACTATCTGTGGAGACTGTGTAATCTTCATCTTCTTAGGAGCAGTCTGTTGATCACTGGTGCCCATGGCCTATGAACTACTTCTCTTGATGTAAACACTTACCTTGGGGACTTTGAGTATCATTTTTTGAGGATCTTGTTGTGTTTGACTATGTTACAGGGTTGCCTCCACTTATTTTGTTTGAGTTGGTTGCAGGATTGCTTCCATATCAACACAGACTTCTACATTTTCCAACTTATCAAAACCCTCAACATGTTCATGCCCATAAGGGGCATCTTTTTTCATTAATCTTCTCGTTGATATGATTTGATGTGGATCATATATTATTCCATGTAGCTGTGCAAAAACAAAATCTTTGAGCTTTGCTTGAATATAATATAATCATGATCTAGTTTTGACAATGAAGGGGCCAATGATAAAAGGGAATTTGAGGTTGGAGGCTTTGTGCAATTTCAAGAAATGCTTTGTTTCATATATGATTCTTTTCCTGATGAATTCAAGGGAAAAGACCCTAGGTTTCATAAAGATAGGCAATGGATAAGGGGATTCATGAAAACCATAAACCCATATTATTGTTGAATGCATGAATAATACCCATCCCCCCACTCTGTTTTCTAGATTTGGCCATAGATAGCTCCTCATGTCATCTACAAATCTAGGTAGGTTGGTGTTGAAAATCAAATTGTAAACCTTGGACATGACTTTGTTGATGAAGATGAGCAATGCAATCTTATCACATTTAGTTGATATGAATGTTGCTTCAAGAAATTCTCTCTTACTGGTTTCCAAGAAAATCTTCAACAAATAGGTGTAATATATGAAATGCCTTAGAGAGAAAAAATTCACTATTTGTTTATGGATATTATTAGTGATGAATTGATCAAAATTGATACAGACTGACAGACCAGACTTTGACTGAAAAAATTTCAACAGGAAACCCAACATGACCTCGACCACATGTTTTTCATTATCTAGACCTAAAATTTGACTCAACGGGGAACAGACCCATTGGAATTCAATAACCATTATACTCACATTCATTGGCAAAGACAGACTCTCTGAAAGATGTTTTGGTTTGACAATTTTCTGTAAAAACATATCTCTGACTTCTGATGGACACTCTATGTATACCATAATTATCTTTTCTTCATTGAAAGGTTCAAACACTGCAGAGAAAGACTTTGGTATATTGAGGGCATCTCGAATTGATAGAATCTCTACCTTACACATAACCTCGGACCCATGTTTATTTACAACGACTTTTTCTTCAAGTGAATGTTGCTCTGCGCACCAACCTATGAATTCGAGAAAAGGGAAAGCAACTTTGATAGCATAAGGGACTATGGTGGCATGGACTGTTTCAAGGAATGGTATATGCCTTCCTACATTATTGGACATATTACTTCTGGACACAGAGATGGGATAAATGGTGATTTCGGTGTCAAAAAATTCTGAATCTCGGTCAATTAGGGATTCTTCATTTGACACATGGTCTTACTTTATTATTGAAGTTATGATAGGGTCCATGGTGGTGATGAAAAATACCTGGAAATGAGCAGAAATGGAGTGCAATGGTGCACTGTTGAGATGCAGTGGAATGAAAGTGGTCATGCCAAGTTTCAAATGGTACAGTCTTTTGAATAATAATAAAATAAATGACAAATTTCCTTTATACACTTTTCCAAATTTTGGAGGTGCGAGGAATCGGTTTGGAGCAACCCACTTCTCACCCCGAAATGCACCTGGTGGTGTCACGTGGTCCCGATAAAAAACCACGGTTTATATTTTGGCTCGCTTTCTAAAATTATCCTCTGTGCAACTTCTTCCCTCAAAATGATCCTTGACCGTCGATCTGGAGTGCTCACGATCTGCGACGTATCGGGTCCCATCACCTTAACGCCCCCGCCAGACTTAGCCTCTTCCTGTCATATTTACCCCCTTCTCTAGTTTTTCGGGCTTCCAAACCGGTTTAGCACCTCGCTAAGTCCTGAAATCTTGATTTCACACAAAATTTTTAATTGTGATAATACTGCCAAAGTCAAAATTCGGAGTTGGGGAAGGAGTATTTCACTTGGAAATTTCTCCCCCGACGCGTGACAAGAAGTGCACAGATATTCCTACCCATAGACACACACTCTGCACGAAACATGTCTCTTTACATTGTGCATTGTGCACCCTCTATGCGCCTGTCATAATTGTAACCCACGCATATCTCCAGTTTTTCAAAATTATAAGTTTTTTTTTTAAGGTTTGAGGGCCCCTAGCCTTCAGATTTTTATTTTCATACACTTTGTAAGGAAACTACAATCCACTTAGAATCCTTTCCCATATGAAAGGTTAGCTAACATAGGCACTTAGGGAGTAAAAAGAACCAATATTCTCTTCTTTTTATTTGTTTCCACATGGATGGTCTGTTTGTCTTGTAAAATGTTATGTTGAGGTTATTGTTTTCATACATAAACCACTTAAATTGGGACTAGAAGTTAACTTTGACCCTCAATTATGCTCTTCCCTTGCACCCTATTATGATCTTGGGAATCAGAAAGGTGGTTAAAGGGACATTTCATATCCCTTAACAAAAATATTTAGGAGAGGACAAATCCCCCCAAGGTTTCCTCTTAGTTTTTTTTTTTTTGAAATCATCTTAAAGTTTTGTAAGGGCCTATACATGCCCACATGTTGCAAACTTAGGATAGTTTCTTAAAAATGTTTTCTTAGTTTACATCAGAATCTAGGGAAGTTTAAATCTCAAAGTAATGGGCCCATACATGCCCAGATGCTTGCAATCTAGGATAGTTTCAAATCTTTCTTAGTGTAAACAAAATTTAGGGAGTTTAAAGGATTTGTAAAGGACCCATATGTCCACATTGCTAGTTCTTTATGGATTTAAATATTGTGCAAGGTTGTACCAAAGGAACCTAGTAAGTTAGGTAAAGAATATTTGTAAGGACCACAGGAAGTCCACATGTTGCAATCTCACACTTAACTTATTAAAATCTTGGCACACTTCTTCACTTGCTTGTCCACAAAGCCACTCCTTACACACATAATTTCTATTTTTGAATAGTGGTGGTTGAAGTAGGTTTTCTCCAAAGGAATTCTAAAACGTCCCACTACTTCTTTGGAAATTATCCACACCCATTTAATTCAAATGAGATTGGTCCACACCCCAAATCACTCAGCCCACCACATCTAATTTTTTTCTAAAAACTCACTAAGTTTTCCTCCACAGGAGGTGCCAAAAGAATTTTTTTAGTCTAGGTAGGATCGCAAGGGTAGGCATCCAAATAACCCCATGTTATCTGGTTCTCACATTTTCAAACAATAGAATTTGAGAAATAGGGAACTTTTAAATTCTCCAAGTCAAGTGTTCCTACACCATAAGGCAGGGAGATACCCATGAAGGGTTGAAGGCTGAGGTTCGGTTGTTCTGTGCATCCCTCCTTGAGTCACTCAACTCTTGTAAAGACATCCATCCTGTGACCCATTTCTAAGGCCAAAAATATAAATGTCACACTTTGACCGAGGTACCTAGTGACCAAACATAGGACATCTACCCAAGTGGCGATTGTGGGCTACAATCACACCTTGATCAGATTTTGTGTGGCTATTGGGAAATATCGCCATCTCTTTTGGGATATGCACCCTCTACCCCTCATTATAACTTATTATATCAACCTTCACTAGTTCCTCTTTCGGTGGCTTCAGAACCCACTATTGAGTGATATTGGAAGGCCTAGTGTTATTTGAGAGGAAGGACTATACGTCTTTTAGGACACAAGAATTTGTTTTTATTTGTTCCCCCACGTGGACAAAATCCACCTACTCTCTGAAAGATGTTTTGGTTTGACAATTGTCTATAAAAACAAATCTCTGACTTCTGATGGACACTCTATGTATACCATAATTAGATTTTCTTCATTGAAAGGTTCAGACAATACAGAGAGAGACTTTGGTATACTGAGGGCATATCGAATTGATAGACTCTCTACCCTACACATAACCTCAAACCCTTGTTTATTTACAATGACTTTTTCTTCATGTGAATACTGCTCTGCGCACCAACCAATGAATTCGGGAAAAGGGAAAGCGAATTTGACAACATAAGGGACTATGGTGGCTTGGACTGTTTCAAGGAATGGTATATGCCTTCCTACATTATCGGACAGATTTCTTCTGGACACAGAGATGGGAGAATTGGTGATTTCGGTGTCAAAAAATTCTGAATCTCGATCAATTTGGGATTCTTCATTTGACACATGGTATTGCTTTATTACTAAATTTATGATAGGGTCCATGGTGGTGATGAAAAATACCTAGAAATGAGCGGAAATGGCGTGCAATGGCGCACTGTTGAGATGTAGTCAAACGAAGGTGGTCGTGCCAAGTTTCAAATGGTCCAGTCTTTTGAAATAATAATAAAATAAATGACAAATTTCCTTTATACACTTTTCCAAATTTTGGGGGTGTGAGGAAGTGGTTTGGAGAAACCCACTTCTCACCCCGAAATGCACCCGGTGGTGCCACATGGTCCCGATAAAAAACCATGGTTTATATTTCGGCCCGCTTTCTGAAATTATCCTCCGTGCAACTTTTTCCACCGAAATTATCCTTGACGGTCAATCTGGAGTTCTCACGATCTATGATGTATCACGTTCCATCACCTTAACGCCCCTGCCAGACTTAGCCTCTTCCTGCCATATTTACCGCCTTCTCTAGTTTGTCGAGCTTCCAAACCGGTTTAGCACCTCGCTAAGTCCCAAAATCTTGATTTCACACAAAACTCTTAATGGTGATAACATTTCCAAAGTCAAAATTCAGAGTTGGGGAAGGAGTATTTCACTTGGAAATTTCTCCCCTGACGCGTGACAAGAAGTGCCCATATTTTCCTACCCACAGACGCACACTCTAGACAAAACAAGTCTCTTTACACTGTGCATTGTGTACCCTCTGCACGCCTATCAGAATTGTAACCCGCACATATCTCCAGTTTTTCAAAATTATAAGGTTTTTTTATGAAGATTTGAGGGCCCCTAGCCTTCAAATTTTTATTTTCATACACTTTGTAAGGAAACTACAATCCACTTAGAATCTTTTCCCATATGAAAGGTTAGCTAACATAAGCACTTAGGGAGTAAAAAGAACCAATATTCTCCTCTTTTTCTTTGTTTCCACATGGATGGCCTATTTGTCTTGTAAAATGTTATGTTGAGGTTATTATTTTCATACATAAACCACATAAATTGGGACTAGAAGTTAACTTTGACCCTCAATTATGGTCTTCCCTCACACCCTATTGTGATATTGGGAATCGGAAAGGTGGTTAAAGGGACATTTCATATCCCTTAACAAAAATATTTAGGAGAGGACAAAGCCCTCCAAGGGTCCCTCTTAGTTTTTTTTCTTTTTTGAAATCATCTTAAAGTTTTGTAAGGGCCCATACATGCCCACATGTTGCAAACTTAGGATAGTTTCTTAAAAATTCTTTCTTAGTTTACATCACAATCTAGGGAAGTTTAAATATCAAAGTAATGGGCCCATACATGCCCACATTCTTGCAATCTAGGATAGTTTCAAATTTTTCTTAGTGTAAACAAAATTTAGGGAGTTTAAAGGATTTGTAAAGGACCCATATGTCCACATTGCTAGTTCTTTAGGGATTTAAATATTCCTCAAGGTTGTATCAAAGACACATAGTAAGTTAGGGAAAGAATATTTGTAAGGACCACAAGAAGTCCAGATGTTGCAATCGCACACTTAACTTATTAAAATCTTGGCACACTTCTTCACTTGCTTGCACACAAAGCCACTCCTCACACACATAATTTCTATTTTTGAATAGTGGCAGTTGAAGTAGGTTTTCTCCAAAGGAATTCTGAAACGTCCCACTACTTCTTTGGAAATTATCCACACCCATTTAATTCAAACGAGATTGGTCCACACCCCCAATCACTCAACCCACCACATCTAATTTTTTTCTAAAAACTCACTAAGTTTTCCTCCACAGGAGGTGCCAAAAGAATTTTTTTAGTCTAGGTAGGATCTCGAGGGTAGGCATCCAAATAACACCATGTTATCTGGTTCTCACATTTTCAAACAATAGAATTTGAGAAATAGGGAACTTTTAAATTCTCCAAGTCAAGTGTTCCTACACCATAAGGCAGGGAGATACCCATGAAGGGTTGAAGGCCGAGGTTCGGTTGTTCTGCACATCCCTCCTTGAGTCACCCAACTCTTGGAAGGGCATCCATCCCGTGACCCATTTCTGATGTCAAAAATCTAAATGTCGCACTTTGACTAAGGTACCTAGTGACCAAACATAGGACATCTAACCAGGTGGCGATTGTGGGCTACCATCGCACCTTGATCATATTTTGTGTGGCTATTGGGAAATATCACCATCTCTTTCGAGATATGCACCCTCTACCCCTCATTATAACTTATTATTTTAACCTTCACTAGTTCCTCTTTCGGTGGCTTCAGACCCCACTGTTGAGTGATATTGGAAGGCCCAGTGTTATTTGATAGGAAGGACTATACGTCTTTTAGGATACAAGAATTTGTTTTTATTTGTTCCTCCACGTGGACAAAATCCACCTATCCACATGCTTGTTTATTTTACAGTTTATTTATGTATGATGCTCATTTGATTACATGCAATTGTGAGTTACACTATCTTGTGAAGGTCCAAAATTTAAAAAAAAATTCTTGTTCATTTATTTATCTTGTCACCACTTTCACACATTCACTTTTCTAGTTGGAAACCATAGGGGACCCACAGAATCCCCGTCGTTCCAGATGCTTGTAGAATATCCCTCCTATTCTAGGAGGAGTCCCTAGTCTTTCCAACTCACCGACTCAAACATCTCACACCCCCATGAGTGATACTATTTTGGGATTAGATTTACTTGGTTCCTCTTTTCTTGGGTCCAATTCCTAAGGCCATCCATCCACTAGTTCTCCTTCACAAGGAGGCGAGGGTCAAACTTCTTCTCAAAGGAGAAGTATGACCCCACCAAATCTCTCTCAAGGGACAGGTCCACTACCTGCTCACATGATGGTTGGAACTAATCCTCCACCAAATATCCCTATGCCATACTTGGCATCCCTTAAAATTCTTGATTTAACCAAACTCATGAATGATCCCATTTTGCAAGATCCCACTTGGCCCAATATGCCTACAAAATTACCTTTAGAAATTCCAAAGTTTGAAGGAAAATTGGGGGATGATCCCACCAACCATGTTATGACCTTCCACTTATGGTGCTCTTCAAACAACATCATGGATGATTCCATCGACTTAATTTTGTTTCAATGAACTCTTAGGGGTTCCTTAGCCAAATGGTATGTGGACGAAAAATTAGAGTCCCATGTGACCTTTGAATCATTGGCCAAGGCCTTTTTGTATTCTTTTCAACTACCAGTTCGTCATGGTACTGGCTTAGAAATTCTCTCGGAGTTAAAACAAACTACTTCTATCCATATAGTTGACCACATCCATGAATGGCGTCGGCGTCGTAATTTGCGTAAATCCGAAACCACCAAAGAACAATGTCTTGATTGGTTTCTCAAATGACTCGTCTGTGTTATCACCAAGGATGTCACATCCACTTTTCCTCGGTCATAAGAGGAAGCTATAAGAAAGGCCCAACATTTTGACCTCATCTATGCTCAATTAGGTTACTTATACATAGTGTTACCTAATGGACCCAAACCCATACCATTTGGTCAAGACAAACCTGGGATGTCCCACGCTGTGGATGGGTTGATTGGATCCATGAAGCACCACAACCCTTACAACCAATCATCACCTATTTATGGTGAACCTCAGTATCTCCAACCATATGCAGGGTCATCTTATTACCCTCCCCCCACTCACCAATAATCATATCTTGTTGTTCCCCCTCAGTTGTTGGGGGGACCCCCACTGGTACCCCAGATGCATCTAGTCTCTCAATCAAATGCAGGTCCACCCCCAACCCCTACATATGACCATAAAAGTTGTGGAGGTACTTCAACTTCCTATACGCCGTATGGATTGTCTCCACAAAACAATCCATATTTTCCATTTCATGGTCCTCCACAACCAGTCACTCCTCCATAAGGACACCCACATGTCAGCGTTAATTTTTTTCAGCCCTCTCCCATTCAATAGCTTCAGGGTTTTCAACAGTTGAATATGAAAAATCTATCCTATCAGCCCAATAATTCCAAGAATAAAGGGAAAAACTGAAACAGTAATAACCCGAGACCAGGAGGAAATAACCCCCAAAACCATCTTGCTGGGGGAAACCAAAACCCCCATGTGGACAACAACAATAAACGACCAGGGAAGAACAAAAAAAACATTAGGATGAACTTCCTTTGTGCTCTCTGTGGTGAGTATGGACATTTTACTCACCATTTCCCCCAAATTTCTGACTTCAAACAGATGAAAGAGTCCATGAACGTGCAACATCCTCTAGTGTTGTCTGCCCCTCAATAGGCCCCACAAAAGTATTTTCAACAACCACCTACGACCGTTTTTCAAAACCCTATTCCACACTAAGGTGTGATGAATACCCAATAGGAGGTACACCCTGCTCCACCACAAATGGGGCAGTATCAAAACCTAGGTCCCATTCAACCTGGAAATCTGACTGATCATAATATCCTTCTCACCAGTGAAGAGTATATTCTTTTACAAACGTGCGGTCGTCAATACTGCATGTCTCCTGACTCTACACTAACCACCTCAGAAGTGACTCCATCTACCGCCAAACAACACTTGATGATTCCACACCCTAAAACTAAACCAAACCCTCATATACCTTGCATTTTGTTACGACAGAATGCCAATAACCCTCATGCTAGGGTAGCACACAATTACAGTTTGGTCGATGACTTAACATAGTTTCTTGTAGCCATGTCTATATTGGAGGTCCTCTAGACCTGTCCAACTCAACACAATTCCTTGCTTTCCACCTTGGGGGCAGTCAACCCAATTGATACACGACTCATCACCTTTGATCTAGATAGCGGAGACCCATGCCTCCCCAACCTGGTAGCTTTCCAAATACCAGTTAATATCTGGAACATCATAGTTCATCGGTGTATCATCGATAAAGGTGCATCAACATGAACCATGTCCAAATTTGTATGGTAGAAACTTGGCTCACTAGAGCTAGTACCATCTTCCATCACCCTTAGATCTTATGATGGCCGACCATCATCCCTGAAGGGCTCTTCCAAAATTTTCCCATAGAACTTGGGGGAAAAACCATCATCACCGAAATTGAATTTATTGACGCTCCACTTGATTACAATATATTTTTCAGGTGTAGCTACATGTATGCTATGAATATGGTATCTTCTTCTGTTTTTCAAACAATGATGTTCCCCCATAATGGGAAAATTGGCACCATCGACCAAATTACACATTACAAGACTAATCATTCTGCCAACATTGATAACATTCTCCCCCTTGTCCACACTAGCTCAGATGCTTATTCGGTCATAGACATGGGTCCCAAAATTTTCAAAGAACCATCCTTTTTGGCGGCATATCATGGACCACCATCTCTCCTACACCCTTCAACACAAGTATGTGTAGTATCTTCTAATGGAACAGATATTGGAGACACTCCTCCTCCCACCTAGGCCCCTCCCCACATCGAAGTTCCACCAGTGGGAGAGCTATTACCTCAGGAATTCCTCGAGAACCTCACTCTACCATTTATCCCTAATGTCCCCCCCCCCCCCCCTCCTTCAGGGGAAAATCCCAGTTTGGGAGACATTCCCTCAAGCCATTACCCAAATTCCCTTCTTCTACCCCCCACCTAGAGTCCAACCATTCTAGGTAGTTGCAATCCTTACTCTTCCTAACATGGCTCTTGCCATCCCTGTATGGTATCTTCATCCACCCATGATGTTTCCTCAACCATCTCTCCCTCCTTAGACAGAGGGAATATAGATGTAGATCCTAGTACAAGCTCCTGCCACACCACCCTCACCCCCAACTCTTGGCACCACTTCCACTGTCGAGGGAAGACGAAAGAAGAAAGATTCCACAACTCCACTTCCTCCCCAAGTTCAACCTCCTTGCGCACTATGCGAAAGAGAAGGACACCCCACTAATAGATATCCTACTCTTCCCGAGTTATGAAATCTAATCCAAATCCCTCGAGAAACCACATTGCTCGTCGCTTCACCAAGTATGTCTACTACTACTATGGAGTCCCCAACTGCAAGCAATAAAGGGTTGTGCACCAAATTTGCTTATGCCATCTGTTCATAATATGGCCATTACACTCATCATTTCCCAGCTCTACCTCAGTTTGGCCAGATGTTATCCACAGTCCGCCAAACATCTCGGCCAAAGCCCTCTCATCCACTCCCTACTACGACTCACATTACTGATATTCGATATATTTCATCATCAGTTCCTGTGCGAACAAGGTACCCTCCACTGTATCAGAACATTCACTTTATGTCCAATGGTCCCTCGCACCTTTTACATGATATCCCTTCTACGTCCTCACCTCTTGAAGAAAATCACCCTTTGACAATTCCCCTTGTCACCTCTGAGGATCCCCTATATTCTCGCATTTTACACTATGATGAAGATATCCTGGAGGAAATCACTTCCCCCGATTTCCCATGGAATGCGCTCCATCATCGAGCACTTTTCCTTTCACAAGAGGCCTTTCACCCTCTTGTCCAAGCCTCCATGTGCACAATCGAAACCAAGTATTTTATTCCTTCAGGGCATATAGACTGGTTCAACAACCCTATCCCTACCCCAGATGATTTTGAAGAAGGCAACATGGCCAAAATCTCCCCCACCATCAAAATTGACATTTCCATTTAACCGAGAATTGTAGAAGAAATCATCAGTGGTGTCGCATGCTCCCCTGAAGAATTCACTGCTTACAAAGATCTCTTTCAAGAATACAGGGATATTTTTGCCTGGTCATATATGGAGATGCCTGGCCTCGATCCTTCTATCGTCTAACATCGAATCGACAGACGGCCTAATGTCGCCCCAGTTCGTCAAAAGCAACGCCCCCTTCACTCATCCAAAGTTGTGGCTATCAAAGATGAAATTGACAAGTTGCGCGTTGTTGGTTTCATTTACCCCATTGCATACACTTCATGGGTTTCTAACCCCATCCCCGTTAACAAAAAACAAAGAAATATTTGTGTCTGCACCAATTTTCACTATCTAAACCATGTTTGTCCCAAAGACAACTTCCCAACCTCGTTCATTGGCCAAATCATCGATGATTGTTTCAGCCAGGAGGAACTATCCTTTATGGATGGTTTCATTGGAGACAATCAAATCCAAATCCACCTATTCGATCAATACAAAACTGTTTTTACTACCCCTTTGGGTACCTTTTCTTATCACGTCATGCCTTTTGGACTACAAAAAGTCGGT
Source organism: Picea glauca (assembly GCA_000966675.3). Taxonomy (NCBI): domain Eukaryota; kingdom Viridiplantae; phylum Streptophyta; class Pinopsida; order Pinales; family Pinaceae; genus Picea; species Picea glauca. The sequence goes on along the minus strand of JZKD02S2237447.1, from coordinate 340,308 downwards.
GTTACATTTCAATGAGCCATTCTCACATCATCCTCACTTATTTAGATGACCTCACTCCTCGATCCAAAAAGCGAACTCAGCATTTAGATGACTTACACATTGTTTTCCAACGATGTCGCTAGTACAATATTTGTTTGAACCCCTACCTACATTTTAAGAATTTCACACGATGCAAGAGGATAGGACCACTAACCTATCTCTTTCCACTCCCAAATTGGTAACCTCACGCTCTTGCAATCTCCAAATCTCCTCAGAACACTCTCGTCAATTCATCTATAGTGACAGGTACAAATGAGGTGGTATTGTGTGCCAACCAACCATATATAGCCCCTTTTTCACAACTTCCACACTCTTTTATAGGATCCCAGAGCCTTTGTTTTCTGATCCATTCTCAGCCACAGGATCCTAGTCCCACCATCTACACATTCACATTCCCTGGGCCATCATCTGAACTTGGCCCCGAAGGAGCATTTTTCTCACGTTATGTTCAGGTACACATGCTCATGTTCAATTTTATCAAATAGCTGCTATATGTTCTTTATGATCAGATATTTTTCATGTCGAGTATTTGGTTTCATGCGTGCAGGTACTTGTTCTACAAGCTTACAAACCCTTCAGGTATATGTTCGACACTGGCATGTAATTATTCTCTATGTAAATCAATTGCATCTCCCAGTCATACCCTATAACATTTACCTTTAGAGTCCTTACATCCAGATCAGAAGTACCTTTACCTCTGTTTCATTTGGGTACTGTCACTCAGTAGCACTCTCCCCCACATGATTTGTCCCATTCATATTTCCCATTGGAAACTTGACACTCATGTTTATTTCACCCCCTAGGGATGGGAGTCTCGATAGTCTTATGCACTTCTGAGAATGAACCCCATACTTCTTCTCATTATATTTCTAGATTTCCCAATTGACTCCTAGGTCATATCATCCTGGTTCTATTGACTACACTTATGCAATATCATTATCCCTCCATCTCATCCACCATCATTTTTCGCATCCACATATTGTACTCCATTCACTGACCTAATACAAAAACCCACCCATGGGGCCCACACCCTCCACCAGTTTTTTTTCACAAACCCGCACCTTAACATGCCAAGACATATTTCATTGGGGAACCTATTTCTCTATCTATACACTCAACCCCAATTATTCTTTATTTATTTGGTAATTGTAAAAATCATTTGTTTCCAGCATTTACTTATCTTTTTCGTCGTCACCCTTGATGGCATTCTTTTTCCTGGCAAAGCAACCCATGTCACCCTCGGTTAGGGAATCCACTCTCTTTTTCATACCAACATCGTCTACAAACCCTGAGTATCCCAAGTTCATATACCCACGATCTTTGATTTTTTCCACTTTGTTAGCCTCTGGCACAGTTTAACCCCATTTCTAGTCATCCCCCTGACACTAGATCCATTTTAACGGTTGTTTCCAATCATCCTTAAAAAATTCCCCAACCAAGGATAGTCTTGAGTCTCCCAGAATATTGACTTCGTTCATGTTACCCTCCAGTACCCGATATCATCTCAGTGGATTTCACAAAGGTCATTTTCTTCTTGGAGTCGCATCTCCCTTTTTGTCGACATCAACACAGATTCCATAAGGGAGATAGTATCTTGAATCTCATCACCTTTACAATGAGGAGTCTCATACGACACAGAGAGAATCATCATTGCTCTCTGATTCCATTGACCCCCATAACATTTGACTTCAAAAAAATCTCATGTTACGGTGGGTCTTACTATGCATCTATTGTAGTTGTTTCATACTAGCCAAAGACCTCTGAATTGGTTAGGCCATCAATGCCTACGAGTCATCGACAATTCTTACATTTGTCCTTGCCTCACTTCAGAGTTCGTTCACCATTCAGACATGTCATATGTCGTTATCAACCGCCCCCAAGGACGCTGCAGTTATCTACATCAACATACACCTTCAGTTACAATCTCACATTTTGGTTACATGACACGAGCATGGGGCATGCCCGCCTCGTTTGCACATAGATTTTATTTTTTCTCCCTAAAGAAAGGTTTGGGTACCATAGTTTTCCCTCTCCCTTTGGTAGATCGCTCTTTTAGTTCCTCTCTTCACTCTTCATTACAATGGCACTCTCAACAAAAGAAACATTGATCTATTTCAGCTATACGCATGCTCCTAACCTCACACATTAGGGGGAATTTTTTATCACTGAAAAATTGTCTGCAACATTGCACACAAATGGTTAAGGAAACACATCAATGCCATCAACAATTAGTCCACCTACAACACTGAAATGCATTCAAAAGGCAAAAAACTATACAATTGGTTCAAAAATTGAAATGCACAGATTCACCAAAGGAAGTGTGCACATAGTGTGCAGTGTGTGTGGGCCAACACAACCCTCAGTGCACACAATTTGACCCTCATATCTAAGCGAAATCCAAATGGGAAGTTGGTCAAGGACTAGAGGGTGCCCTAAAAGGCCCCTTGTTCACACTATGAACAAACTACATTTTTCCATGTATGAATTCTATAAATAAGAGCCATGGGTGCACTAAGAAACCAAGATTTTCATAGTATTGTTATGCTGTAAAAATTATTCCTCGGGAATCCTCTTTTCTCTTGGAAGCCTTCAAGCACCATTGCAATAGGCCATTCCACACACCTCTTGAGGGAATAAGCATTGTTTTTCTTCAACATTTTCCATTTCTTCTATTGTATGAATATCTCTCCATTAGGGAACTTAAGATCCCTCCCAAGGAGGAAGAGGGGACTCATAAGTCCCTATTTTTTTCTACGGTGTTTTTCCTACTAATCTATTGATCCATTGGTAGAATTATGTTGGTCATTGTTCGATTTTCATGGTTCTAAGTTTCTAATGCTTTCTAATATTTATTTCTTAGTTGTTTTAGTTTATTTATTTGTTTTTACATGTGTTTGACTTACTTAACCCACTCACAAACTTCTGTCTTGTCTAGCAGGCTCATATAGACATGCAAGTATTGTTGTTTTGTTCACCCAAGTAACAAAACAAACACAACAATATTATTATTCAGACTTATGATTAAGGGGGGTCTTGTTAGCATGTGACTCCCTATGCAATCATGAAGTCCTACACCACCTTTATATATTTCACATTATAGGATATAGTTTTTATCTTAAGAGTGTATTAGATAGTGGTTTTCCTCTTCCTAGCCTTATCTCTTAATGATGTATCAATGTGAGAGTAAATCTATTTTATGAGGTGGATTCATTCATGTACTATAAAATTATATCATTGGAATGAATATTGTAATATGAATGAGACAGAAGAAGAATATGGCTCAAGGCCTTTTCCACCAAGTTTTTGTCTCATGTCTTCTATTTTATTTCTTAACAATCTTCATGGTTGAATACTTTATATGTATCAATATGTTTTGTGCATCATTTTATTTTATTGTTGATGAAATTGTGCTTATTAAAATGCACTACAAGGATAAGTTGGTATAAGGAATTGACTAGGAAACAAATGAACAAAATTAGCCATAAGGAGTTTTTGTGAAGTTATAGAAAGTCATGCCCCAATAATTTAGATATTTGTTTTCATTTCACTTTTATAAATGACTACATGGTGAAACCTTAGGTTAAACTTGTAAGTCTAAACTTACAAGACTTTTCTTTTTAACATGATGATCTCTTTTGACCCTCTTTTGTCTAACCAAGTAAAAATCTCTTATTTTATTATTATTGTAAGGTCTCCCATGACACCCATCGAGCGTGCACGCTCCTTGGGAATATTCGGCAATGGAATAGATGAAGAGCACAAGGAAGAAGCAATTTGATTTGGATTATTTTCAACATGAAATGAGAGTGGAGATATAATAAAGAAATGCACAGAGATATCACAGATATTCAATAATATAATATAGATGTATTAGAGATGCAACCATAAACACATATATACAGTAATACATGATTTCTATTAATGAAATAAATGTACAGAGACTGTAAAAATATAGAATAAAAGACTTGCTATAATGGTGGTAGCTTATCTCTGAGAAGAGATGTGACGGCTACTCGCATTCGCAAGAAGATGATTACAATGAGGCTTTGAATTCATTTTTACAATAAACAAGAATGCCAAAAAACCCTAGACATCCAAAAACCTAACCCTAGGTGATGAAGTGCCAAAAGTCATTTTGGCCCCGTTTGGGTAAGTTAGTACATTAACTTCCCAGGGTCGTAACTTTTGCATACGATATCCGTTTTAGGCGTATGATAGCCTGTTGGAAAGGTATCATAAAGGAGATTCATTTTGGGGCCTCAATCATGTCATAGGCTATCATTGAGAAGCTCGATCCTGAAAAAACTTCATTTAGGCCCTCAAAATGGCCCCGAAAGTTAAAAGCTGCTAAAAATAGTAAATTGCCAAATTTGTCAAAAAATTGTTTTGAGCCAGTCAGAAAAGGTAGGTGGCCACCGATATCCACCTAGATCAATCCTCCCTCCTTAGGAAGCAATGTTCTCCATTGCGTTGAGTTCCCGGGGGAGAGGGAAAAGCGTTTGCTGAATCTGCATCTTGGTGAGTTGCTTGCCTTGTTGGAGACGTCGCGCTGTTCAGTTTGTGGAAGTCTGTCATGAACCTGTTGAGGTTGACGTTGTTCACCAAGTCAAGATATATGAGAGGATGGTGTGTAGAAGGAATATTTGTGCTTTGTTGCAGCCTTGTCGACATGCTTCTGTTGGATAGAAGGTTCTTGGGGCAAGGTTGTAGTGGTTGCAGTGTCCTTCTGTTATCCTTTTAAACAGATTGTGAAGAAGTTAAATTTTGCAGTATGGGATACTACCTTGCGACACTTTTTATGTGGAATAGTAGTCAGAACTACCTCTGGTATTATGTAGAGATGACCCCCCTAGAGAAACAATGACACTGCGGGGTCGAGACTCATAAAGAACATGGTGCTTCCACATATATGGTTGCCCAAGAGAACATCACAGACATCTAATGGGGCAACATCACATAATACCTCATCCTTGAAGGGTTGGATTCCATATGACAATCGACATTGTTGGCTCACACAGAGATCTCGTCCTTAGCGAAGCCACCCGATGTTGTATGGTTGCGGGTGTGGTGTTGTCGACAATCCCAATTGTTTGATGACCTCTGTTGAGATGAGGTTCTTCTGGCTTCTGCTATCAACAATAAAATGCAGCGGGGTCCCCTTTATCCACATCTGTGAATGAAAAAGGCTCTCCCCCTCTTCAAGATCTATTGGTTCTTCTGGTTGAATTGTTGGGGTCGCGACAATAGCAGTGGGGTCTGCGTCAATGATCTGTCCTTTACCAGTATTTTCAGAATCAGATTCTGAATCAGGGTTCATCTCCTTGTCTTTGATCTCAGCCACCAATCACTGTTTTGAGTGACATTCATCGGTGTTGTGCTGGGGGATTTTGTGGAACTCACACCATTTTTTGGTGTCCTTCTTTGTCTTCCTGTGACCCTTCTTTTCCTATGTCTTGGATTGGTTTTTGGGAGACTTTTTGTTAGGTTTGTCTCGGTCATAATTTGGTTGTTGCGTATTTGTAGACCCGAAATCTCGTTTGTTCTGGTGCTTAAATTTCTGCTCGATTTTAACAGCATATCGATAAGCAACAATGAGTGATGAGATGTCCAGAAAATCCATTTCAGTTTGGATGTATCTGTGTAGAGCCCCACAATATTTCAGAACCAAATGTCATTCATATTCTTTGATACCTATCTTTGTGTGCAAGGTATGGAAGGTATTGGTGAACTCTGGAACTACTTGGCCCCTCTCTTTTTGCGGTGTGGTCCATCTCATGTACTAGTCCTCATAATTTCCAATAGGATAATACTATTCCTTTACTACATCCACAAAAAAATCCCAAGTGGGCTCGATCACATATATTCCAGACTCCTCTATGGAACTTTTCTCCTAGTAAGTTTCCCACCAATGTTTGACATGAGGAAGATCTTTAAGGAGTGCGAAGGTGATCTTTTCTCTGTTGAAAAAATTGTGAACAGAGAAATAACCTTCTAACAGATTTAACCATTTGTCTAGGGCTTCTGCATCTATCTGTCCTTCAAATACAGGAATATCAAAATTAACTTGTACCTTGAAAGGAGAGGTGCTTCCAAAGTGGCCGCTTGATGAAGATGTGTCTATTTCTATTCGCAGGCGTTGAAGGATGTGGGAAAAATTCTCCATCATTTCGTCCCTCTGTCGCGTGAGAGCTTTCTCAAGCAACAGACTGATAGGATCATTTGCTCCATCATTTTTATTTTCTTTTTCCATTGAGGGTTTCTTGGGTGTGTGAGAGCGATTGTCTTCAATAGAGACAAGCTCGATACCCAACTTGCTATACTTGGACCTTGTCGTGGACATGCAATGAAAAACGATCAAGAGCAACCTGCTCAAATAAAACTGATGCAGATTATTTTCAGCACAAAATGAGAGCGGAGATATAATAAAGAAATGCACAGAGATATCATAGATATTCAATAATATAACATAAATGTATCAGAGATGCAACCATAAACATAGATATACAGTAATACACAATTTCGATTAATGAAATAAATGTACAGAGACTTTAAAAATACAGAGTGAAAGACTCGCTAGAATGGTGGTAGCTTATCTCTGAGAAGAGATGTGACGGCTACTCGCATTTGCAAGAAGATGATTACAATGAGGCTCTGAAGGCATTTTTACAATAACTAGGAATTATAAAAAACCCTAGACATCCAAAAACCTAACCCTAGGAGATGAAGCGCCAAAAGTCATGTGGGCCCCGTTTGCGTAAGTTAGTACATTAACTTCACGGGGTCGTAACTTTTGCATACGATCTCTGTTTTAGGAGTATGATTGCCCGTTGTAAAGGTGTTGTCGAGGAGATTCATTTTGGGGATTAAAAATTTTTGTAGGCTATCATTGAGAAGCTCGACCCTGAAAAACCTTCATTTAGGCCCTCAAAATGGCCCCAGAAATTAAAAACTGCTAAAAATAGTAAATTGCCAAAATTGTCAGAAAATTGTTTTGAGCCAGTCGAAAAAGGTGGGTGTCCGCCGATATCCACCTGGATCACAATTGGTTGGGAAAACAAAGATTTTTGGGTGTGATAAGGATCACCTTGGGCACATGATGGCAGTGTGCGGCACCAAGGGGGGGCACTCCTTACTTTCCTTAGAATGATTGAGAGAGACTTGGGTTGTGTTTGGCAAAGGGAGGGGAAACTTGAGAGCATGCCCAAGAAGTGGACCCATCTTCCCTAGACAACATGGGTGCATCGGAGAGGTTGTAAAATCCCATCAACACACCCATGAGGATTCACAATGATCTACAAGAGAGAGCGCACAATGCAAGGGCTACATGCCATTCCAAGAGACATATCGGTTGATGGACCCATGGGCTTAGATGGGCGCATGGGGTCCATGGAGGGGGACTGATGAGTTTTTGGAGTGTGGGTTTGCGAAGGGGCGTGAAACACCCAAGAGACATGACATTTCACACAAGTGACCTTTGGAGTTCCTATAAGAGTAAGGGCACATAACCAAAGGAAGGCATAGAATTTGGACAAGATATTTGGAGAACAAGTCTGAGGCAGAGTTTCCAAGATGGAGGACAAGTAGCCAAGAGTTGGACGCTTTGGGAGTTTTGGGGGAAGTCTAAGTGTCGAAACACAATTCTATTGGAGGCATGTGTGAGGCAAAACTGGAATTCGTATTATCTTGGTTAAAGGTTGTAGAAATGAAGCGAAAACAAGTATGTGGTCATGGGAAAATCATAGGTGCACCACAGGTGGTTGCGGAGATAGATGCAACAGAGAGTCTTGGTGTGATGAATTTGTTTATGAGTGTCTTGGTGAGGTGAGGCAAGTCATGTGACTCTACCAAATTTGTAAATAGAGCTGGTAGTGTTCATATTATAATTGTTTCGTAATAACAAAGACTTAGTTGGGTGTTAGGAATGGTTTGTGTCACCCACACTATTTCTATTTTTGTATTTGTTTGTTCCAAAATTGTTCTCTTGTATTCTCATGTTCATTGATGTATGCTTGTATAAGACTAAGTTTTAAACTATGTTAACAATTTTCTAAGGATACAAGAGTTGCACTAGAGTAGGGGTGTGACTCATATGTAGCCTAGAAACGAGTATGGGTATGATCTAGGTGGAGAGGTGTATTCCAGAAAAAGTATTTGTGGTGTGCCAAGCAACCAAGTAAGAATATTCATGGTGTTGAATTCCCTCAGGAGGTGAACGATCGCAATATTTGATCAAGCGTCATGTGGGTCATGACAATTATTTATTTAAAAGCAATTCTAACTACTAAATGTTCTCTAAATACTTTGAAAATAGAAGGGATGGCAAGACTATTGACATGAGAGTACAAGGACACCAAAATTATGCCACATATATTTGTTTTCATTTCACTATGCCACATATATTTGTCTTCATTTCACTTCTACAAATGACTAGCATGGTGAAACCTTAAGTTAAACCTATGCGGCTAGACTTACAATACTTTTATTTTTAACATGATGACCTCTTTTAACCATCCCTGGTCTCCCCAAATAAAAATGCCTTGTGTTAATATTATTATTTATTTAAAATCAATTTTAACTACTAAATGTTCTCCAAATACTTTTAAAAGAGAGGATGGAGAAACTATTGGCTAGAGATTACAAGGATATCAAAATTATGCCAACATATTATCGGTATGGTCTCTATTCCATATTGATTGCAATATGTAGAATCTAACAATTGGTATGGTCTCCATTCCATCTTGATTGCAATATGTAGAATCTAACAATGTTTGTGATGAAAATAATTTCACACTTTATAGGTATGGTCTCTATTCCATCTTGATTGCAATATGTAGAATCTAACAATGTTTGTGATGAAAAGAATTTCACACTTTATAGGTATGGTCTCTATTCCATCTTGATTGCAATATGTAGAATATAACAATTGGTATGGTCTCCATTCCATCTTGATTGAAATATGTAGAATCTAACAATGTTTGTGATGACAAGAATTTCACATTTTATAGGTAAAATAATATTTTCATGTGATTGAGGTAAATGACTTATTTGTTTTACTTATTATTTTGAAACAATATTGACATATTGTTTCAGTAAATATTTTCAAAATCTTAATACCAATTGATATATGTTGATGACCACCTTTAATATTAAGGCCTACATTTTTATATCTCCTTAACTTACTTAGTTTTGCATGGTATTGAAAACATTGTGATGAAACTAAGTAAAACCAATCCAACTCTTATTTTTTATTGGCATATTGATATATGTTGATGACAACCTTTGAGATTAAAACCTACATTTTTATATCTTCTTAACTTAGTTATTTTTGTATGGTATTGAAAACATTGTGATGACACTAAGTAAAACCAATCCAACTCTTATTTTTTAAAGAGTTATAAAGGAAACTGTTAGATTGATTTTTTTTGGTGTGATATTTTGATGGAACTTGCCATATATGAGAAGAAATATATGGGGATTTGATCCATACCTTTATTATCGATTTTATTATTTAAATTTGTCTTCTATTTCACAGATTTATTTCCATGCATAGAACTAAATATTTTGAAAATCCATAAATACATCATTGAGGATAGATTATCATTTAATTTTTATATTAACGTCATCCATTTCACTTCTTATTTTGGTCCTTTTTGTTACATATATTTTATTTTAAGTTTGTTATATAATATCAAATAAAATAAATAAATATTTGACGAAATATTAAAAAATTAACAAAGAAGATATTGTTTCAAAGTGAAAGGACATATTAGATATCCTTCTTAACTTCAATCACAAATAATACTTTTCACGACGAATTTCAAAAAATACAAATTACTTGGGGTTATAAATACTTGAAATATGATTTCCCAATTCTAATTGTCAGCATCTCTCAAGTGAGGTCAAGATGTTGAACGCTTGAAGTTCATGTCGAAATCAACACTTTCTAGCTCCAATAATGTATTTTACCATAGAAACATTCCATGCATTCACTGAGTGATACATTTATTTTCCTTACAGTATGTGTTTGTGAGATGGGTTACACAGTTTTTGTTTTGTTTGATTTTTAACAAGATTTTAATATGAGTGAATATTTTGTTCTTTTCATTGCCATTAAAACATATAATTGATTAACTAATATTTGTAAACCTTGGCATTTGGTCAATATCTCTCAATATCTCTCAATGAGGGCACAATCAAAATTGGCATTGAGAAAAAATAGGGAGTGCCAAAAACAACAAGATTCAAGTTAGAGGTGGCACATGATAGTCCCAAGACCTTATTTTAGCTTAGCAACATCTCATGCATCTTGTGATTTGTTACCCCCCCCCCCCATGCCTAGGGGTAGTTAGAGGAGATCATGTCTCATGGTCTGCATGGAGACAATAATCTTGACCATGATGATGATCAACATGTCCATAGATGGAATCCCAACATCACCCCTCAAATCACCTCTTACAACTACAGATCATCCAAGGTCATCACATCCATAAAACTCAATGTATGGAACATGGTAATCCAGAGTCACCATGAAGTATGTTAGTCCTTATTTCATGCAAAGTGTTGTGCTTAATTTACTGGGCATGTGGATGAGGATCATTGGTTGAAGTTGGATAATGGATCATTGGCTTGGGAAGTTATATTTGTTGCCTTATTTAACCTTGGTGGTCAGCTTTTGTGCCCTAGTATCATGTTGTCACTGCCCAGGGAAAAGGGGTACTACTAGGGGGCCCTCACAAGGGTAACATTTTGTTCCCCACCATACTTAACATTTTCCATCCTAGAGCCTCTCACAGTCTACTAAACTTTGGTAATGGCTCATGGTCCATTCTCTCATGAGAAAAAGGGGTTGAAGGCCCATAGGTTGATGTAGTTGTTATATGTATGCTATGTAAAAAATGATAAAGGACACCTATGAAATTCATAGGCCAACTGAGCTCTACCCCCTCTAATGGTAATCACCCCTTGCATTGATGCACTGAATGCACACTTATAAAGGGACTTTATCCTAGTAAAAAAATGAAAGAATAAAGCTTGAAATTTGTAAAGGGCACTTGCAAAACAAATAATGGATATCAAAAGGAAATTAAGGGGTTCATAATGCAAAAAGTATCAAGGAAAGGGTATCTCAAGCAGCAAGTGCTCCCTCTATAAAGGAACTCATAGAAATGGATATAATGACACCATAAGCCACAAAGTAAGCCCTTCTCATACCATTATCACACTTACTTTTGAAGGGTTTATTTCTTTCATTGTTTCCCTTGGGACCTATCCCACTATTTGAGTCTTTTCTTTCACTGTCTTGGTTGGCACACCTAATAGGGTTGGATGAAGGCCCTCCCATATTCAAACTTTCCAACTCACATAAATTCATGAGCCGGTGGGATGCTTGAAGGGATTGTTGTGCTTGTTTTCCCACTTGGATAAGAAAAAACGAAGCACGTAACTACCTTGTTAGACCAGGGAGATAACACAAACAACAGTTAGTTAATTAGTGGACCAACCATGAAGTAAACAAGAAATAAAATAATAGGAAAATATTACAAAACTAAGCATGCATGAAATTCAAACGAAAACTTTAAAATGGAACAAGGAATATCTATCAATGGAAAGGATATTTGAATTGATAACTCCTTGGAGAAATATAGGGACTTATGAGTTCCCTCTTCCTCCCTTGGAGGGCCCTTAAGGTCCCCAATATAGAGTTTCTTTCTCTTCTAACAATGGAGTGACAATGGTGAAGAATTACTTTCCAAGATTCTCAAGGGGTGAGAAGGATAGAACTTTCTATGGATGCTAGAATGGATCTAGGAGAAATATGGATTCTCAAAGAACAAATCCAACAACATAAAAATACTAAAAAAATCTTGCTTTGGTTGCATACCTCAAGTTTGTATTTATAGGCTTCATGCAAGATTTTACGTAACTAGTTCATAGTGTGAATAGGGGCCCTTTTGGAGATATTAGTTCTCAAATGGACCCAAGGCTAGATTTTAACCCGATTTGGGCGTCTTGTCATGGTACACCTCAAGCTGGAAGTGGGTGAGGCCCGACCAAAATCATTAATGCATTGTTTCTGCATCTCCACAAGTTTTTGTGGAGACAATCAAACAACCCATGCAATTTGTGCAGATTCAGCTATGTTGGCCCATGGAGCATGTGTGCAAGCAGGTCTTTAGGAGACTGCACAAAAATTTAAGGAACCATTTATATAGTTTTGTGACTTTCTAAATGAATCATGTTAATGTTGGAGGTATGTTGATTGGTATGTTGGACTGGTACTTTCTTCAACCATTATTGGTATTGTTGTGAACCGTTTTTCTATGATAACAGGGATACTGGGGTGAATTTTTCACATGGATTATGTCTTAAGTAAAAACTTATTTTGCGTGAATCAAGGACTAATATCTCTTATGAACATTGGTTTACCTTGTCTTATATTCAATTTTGATTTGGATGTCCCTGACATGGTTCTTTGAGGGACATCCTAGATGTTCACCCAAGATGTTGTTCCCTTATTGTAGGACTTTGGCATGTGTGATGTAGAGTAGTGAGTCATCCAATGACCTGCCAAATTCTGACATGAGCTCTCACATATTCAAAACCATGGACAATGCATATATGGGATTGGTTTTGGCAGATTTGTTCATGATGAAACATAGATGGGATGCAATCCCACATGTTGGGTAGAGTACATGAGGGGTTATTAATCATTGGATGGAGGACATTACAATAGTAGATAGTTAGATACCATGAAAATATGAGATGCATCCTCCTCCACCATGGATGCAGTTCCCTAAACCCTTGATGTTGGCCTCCATTTGATGACAATTTCAACTTCTAGGGTTTGATGGAGATAGGGTATCATGCCACTTGGGGTACCATTGATGATGGAGAATGACCATGGAAAATGAGATCCACCCTTTTCCATGATTCCACAATGAGATGATTCCATGTGGCATTGGGAGGCCCTCCTCTAGCCTTAGGAGGCTTGGCGTCACCACACATGTGGCATTTATGATGGATTATTTGCATTTTTATCATTTGTAGAAATTACTTGAGGGGTCAGCCCCACTTATTTTTTTATTTCACTTTATTATGTGGAAAAAGTGATAGGGTTTACCTCATATAAAGAGGCTAGTGCTAGGATAATTTCATTCATCATCACAGTCCTCACTCTCTTGTGGGGTAACTCTTCTAAAAGAATTGTTGGCTCTTTTCTCTCATGTGTTAGGCTTGGAGGAGGATTTTTTTTGGATGGCTTACTCTTTTGGATGATCATTTTCTGCAATTACAGTTTGATTCTCTTGAAACTTGGAAGAAGTAAATATTTTTCTGCAATTTTATGTTTCTTGCTAATGCTAAATGTTAAATTGCTATTTGTTGCAAGTTTTCTTGTCTTGTTGAAACCCTAAGATGGATATATAAGTGTTTATATCCTTCATAAAGTATTTATTGTCCAAGTTTGTGAAGCATTCTTTACTAGGGTTAAAATCCTAAGGCCCCAAAGTGCTTTTACTTTAGGGTTTTAACCCTAGCCTTTGATCATTGACCTAAGTTAAGCTAGAAGAAGAGAAAAATGACACCTAGGGCCCAAGAGGTTTTACACCCTAGGTACCTCTTTCCACAAAGTCTAACTAAGGCCCAAGTGTGTTTTCACCTTAGGGTTTAGACCTTACCTTTCTTGTTTCATCTAGTTCAATCTTCAAGTTAATGTATTTGAGACTCCATAGGCCCTAGAGGACAACAACACTAGTCTAGAGGTGTCATTGTGGTTAAAGTAGCTATTAAAGTCAACATTATCTATCTCTCAAACATCCTACTAACATTTCTAACCCTAACCCTAGAAAACTATCAATAGTTATTGTTTTTGTTATAAAAGTTTGATACATCCACTGAAAACTACCTTAATTTTCTACATACACTCATTGATAAGTGACTTAAACTACTCAGAAAATACTTCTAGCAATTGGATAATTTTATGCTTGTCGAATGCTTACTTTTCATGGTGAATTGCAACATTTCTAATTACTTTTGTTTGTTGTTGTTTCAAAGTAATAATTGTTGTTATAAAACTAGTTCACTCTTGTAATGTGCAACGACCATGGATGATTTTAGGGGCTAAATTTCGCTCATGGGCTAATTTTCCATGGTTTTTCCAAAAACGAGATTCGCTATTTTAAAGATGATTCGCCCAAATTCTATAGGATAAAATTATTTTACCTTAAAAATCGCCAAAATTTTATAAAAACTATATAAAATCCTTATAAATTTGAATATTTTTACAAAAATATCGCCAAACATTTATAGTTGGAATATGAATGATCAGTAAGATTCGCCAAGGTTTCTACATTTAAAAACAAAATTCCATCCTTAAAATCATCCCTGGCAACAACCCCCAAAAATTTCATTGTCTAGTGTCTAAGAGCTTATTATTGCACTCTATAACTTTCAAATTCTATATATTATGTTGCAAATTGTTTATTGTCTTGTACATGTACAAAAATTACCTCATTACCTTCTATTCATTTCCTATACCTATATCTAATTAACAGGTGACCAAGATAGGGGATTGCAGGCTTGGCTAATCTTGTTGTTTGATCCCTTGAGGTCACTAGGGAAGCATCCCTTGTGGTAGATCTTTTCCATCACTAAAACAAGGGAAGTCTCTACTTAGGCGACAGTGGTAGATTCTTCCATAGTTACACAATATTTGGGATCTTGTGGAGGGATTTGCACAAGTGCAAATCTTGTAATAACATTTTGGCACCATTATTGGGGAGGATTGAGTCATTCTCCCTATGACATTTTCACGTAAACTTATCCTGAAGCCCTTATCTCCAAGTTTACTTGGTGACTCCACTAAGGGTAGAATCCCTCACTTACCTTTGATTATCCTCCTTGAGGAATCATCTAGCGACTCCACAAATGACACCCCATGCAATAAGTCATTATAGAAATCATCCCAGTCCCCCCATGGCTCCTCCAAGATGGGCATCTAGCAGTATTTTCAAGCCTATGGACATGACTAGGATCTATGTTTTCCCCATAACATTCCTAATGGTTCTAATTCTATCGAAACAATGACACCAAATCCGATTATCATTTGAGGAAATTCTATGACGATTTGGGATCACATGAAGTAAACCTCCAACACCAAGACATGATCATGAAGCTTTTATTTTCTTCGTTAATAGGGGATTCTAAAGCATGGTATGATAAACTCCCAAGAAAGAGTATAAAAATGTGGGAAGACTTTGAGAGTGCTTTCTCCAAGAAATGGGGTGATGAAAGAGATAAGGCCTTTATTTTCTCTCAATTTGAAAAAATCCAAAAAACATGAGTAAGAACCTGTAAGACAATTCAACGCAAGATTTGATGCCCTAGTAGAGGAGTTTCCTCAAAACATTATACCTTTAGAATGAATTATCCTAGTCCCGTATCTAAATGTCTTCCAAGGGAAATTTGAATTCTATCTAAAAAACAAGTATCGTACAACCCTCCTTAAATCACAAGAATTCGCTTCTCAAATAGAAGCTAACCTAGAATTTTCCAAATTCGATACCCCTCCTATGGTTAGCAAGACAATTGTTCTCGAGAAAAAGGTTGCAAACCTTATACAGTCTCAGGAGGCCCTCATGAAATAAATAAATTCCTTAGATGAGGAATATTGTTAGGGACCTAACCTCCCTAATCCCTCACGTAGGTAGAATATATATTTTCCATGTAGAAAAAGCCAACATTAGTTATAAGGCCTACTTAATAATGTGAACACGTCTAATATTAAGAAAACTTAATAGAAGCTTCCGCTTCTATAAATATCTTCCTCTATGATGTTCTTTAGAATATAGAATTAGTATAAATAAGAGTAGGAGGCATGAGAAAGTATTTTCTTGGTCATTATTGTAATAGAACATTTCTTTGTTGGAGGTTTCCCCCTCGAAGAGGAAAGTGAACATTGCTTCCTATAAATAAAGGTATAATTTTTGGTGTTTTGGTTCTCTACATTTTGTTGTTATGTTGGTATTTTCTGCAATATTTATGTTTTATTCTTATTATAATACATCTGGTACCTAAAAAATATGCCTTTTATCAACAAGATATGAGTAATATTGATTGGGCAAGTGCTTCTCACAAAGGATCATGACCTATTACTAGGGAAACATGGGACATGGAAACTATAAAGGTTAATAGGGAAGCCAAAATACAACTTCAAACACTCATAAGTGAAGGGTTATGAGAGTAAGATAAACCCCTCAAGGAGGATACCCACTTCACCATGACAACAATCCCTAAAAGGGATAGTGATGAGTTAAAGGGGACCAACCCTGATGACCTTGCGTCTTCACAAATTCGTAAATATGAAGGAACCCGAAAAGGTCAAATTGAGATCTATATAACTTCACAAGACCCTAGTATTGAAGAATCTCAAGTCCCCCAAGATGAATATGATCTTCCTATAGTGATCCATGCTGAAAATATTGGTAGAAAGATTGGGAAACATGCACCCTTCTTCATCTCACTCATAGTGAATGAACTCATCCTCCATAATTGCATGTTAGACTCGGGCGCTTCCATGAATATCATTCCCTTGAGGGTCATGGAAAAACTTGTCCTAGAAATATCACAACCTTATCGGAATGTATGTGTGGTTGATTCTCAACCTATCACTATTTGTGGCCTCATTAATGTTAATTTTTGTAGCTTGAAGAAGGTATTCTCACATGGCCCTAGGTCTTGGGAATGTGGGAATTGTCATGGGAACCACATCACACTTTTGGTTTGGTGAAAACCCCCTTGTATTTTAGTGGGGGATTCATGGGTTTGGTGATGGGATTTGCGAGCTTGTGTTGGGGCTTCACACCCACAAGGAAATTATAACTTGATGTTGACTTGTGGAGGGGCTTATATGTTGACCCCTAAGGATTGTATATAAAGAAGAGAGGTCATTTTGACATTACACATCATGTAGAGTATGTGGAGACATGATCGAACTAGAATAAGTGATTCTTCACTTCTGTTAGGAGGATCGATGATCTTATCAAAGGGGAAGTATCCAAGGTGGAAAATCTGGACCAAGAGAGAGAAGTGAAGAAGGTCGCATGTGTGGAGTGAATTTTCCATACCATACATGGTTTGCAAGAGGATGAAGTGTGTATATACGCAAGTTACAGACGTATGAATCATGTATAGGGTATTTGTGGTTTGCAGGAGAGAAAAAAATGTATGTACACAAGTTTCCAAGCGATGAATTGTGTATCTAAAGTTTTTGGGAAGGTACAGATCCATATAGGTTGACATGTGACGTCAACGGGTCGTATTTTTGTCTACAACAAATTCGTGTGCAGAGAAATTATTGAGTTTTTCTTTTATTATTTGTATGGTCATTGGAGAACAAGGTTGTTATTAGTTTTGGTGACTTTTGAGGACAAGATTGTCCTCATATTTGGTGATATTGTATTGGCTAGGAGGGGTGGTTTTTCCCTCAGGATTTTTGATGATGACAAGATTATAGAACTAAAATTGTGTTTCTTGTGTATTGATGATTCATCTATGATATTTTTGTTTCCGTTGCATATGTTTTTAGTGAATAATTTTAGTGTAAAGTTGTTTAGTGATAACAACTAGGGTTTTATTGTTAGATCACTAGGAAGCAATTTTCAGATCTGAAATTAGTCACATAGAGATGCATATGAAAATTGACATGGTATCAAAGATTGGGATATGAAGAGAAAGGGATCATCTTGAGACACATTTTGGATACAACAATGGAGGAGTGTTATTCTTGTTCCAGGTAGTCACGGGTGATAGCTCTAAGTGGGAGCTATAGTAACGGCTGCAGGTAGAAATAGGTTAGATGGTCTCTAGTTTGAGACATGGAGTAGATTGTCCAGATGAGGAGTTATGCCCTATTGCATCTCGGTGGTGTGGTGGGTTGGGAGTTATGGTGGATTGGTAGAGAGCCTGGATCACAACAATATGTTTTGTGGAAGATTTCCAACCTTGTGGATAGAATTCCGATGACTTTTCATGGTGAGTATGATGGGTGTAGTTGGGGTTCTTTGGCACAGATGAGATGGCTTCGTGTGTATGTCAGGATGACGAGATAAAGTCTTCATTGGGTTGGAGAGTTGTACATTTTCAATGTGTGATAGTGTATGAGGTATTTGACCCAAGAGGATGAGGACACTACAAAGATGAGTTGTGGTGGTCTAGAGTGGACGATACTGAGTGTCCAACTACAACTCGAGATTGTTTAGATGAGGACACATGATCAATGGTAGAATGTGTAGAAATGGAGAGTTTTTGGTGACTCGAATGATGGACTTGGGTAGAATTTCATTGGATGGTCATGCCTTGGGGAAGCAGGATGCTTGCCTTGGAGAATTGTATGGTTCTTATACAGTGAGAGCCATCGACACATGATTTTTTCATGAGCTTCATAGTGTCTGAATCAGGTGTGTACAAGCAACATGGTAGGAGGACCAAACATGTAGTACATGGATCTGGAGAAATGGTATTCTAGATGGAGTCAGGGGGTGTGTTGCGAGTGGAAAATGTGCCATGGGTGACAAGAGTGTGTTCTCAGCCTCATGGATTGAGGAGTAGTACTATGCAATGTTGTTCCAAGATGGACATGTGTTATTGGATGTTGAGTTGGTCTTCCAAGGTTTTGGGAACCTTTTGTGCAGGGGATATGTGCATGAGAGATGTTTCTAGGGTTTGAGAGGATATGGATTGATTGTATCTAGGAGGAGACTCAGTGGATGTACATGGATCATATGGATGTATTGGTGTTTTTCTTCCCAAAGGATCTTGCTTCATATAAACAATAGTTCTTGGAGTTAGAGAGGGTTAGCCTATGTGTGTTGTGACCAATAGGAGTAGAGAGATAGATGATGAGGAGAAGGTATCTCCACCAGTGGTCAGGTAGGTGTCCCCACTAGAAGTACAAGTATATATGGAGAAGGTAGCTCCATGAGTGGTGAGGCAAGTGGACCCACCAGTAGTACCAGCTCAGAGGGATCCATAGTTCAGAGGGAGTCAACCTTCAGAATATAGTAGCAAGGAGAAGCCTCGAAGGAATATTTAGAGGATAGTGGACAAGGGACAGGTGGATCTGGAGGTTGTGCACACTCATAGGGATTATGACTTCAAAGGGAGTCAACGGACTTAGAGGGAGATTCATCCATTCAGAGGGAGTCTACCTTTAGGTTCATATGGGAGAGATTCATCTTCCAAGACCATAATTAGTGTGTCATGGGTTGATATAGACAAAAAGAAGGTTTAGAGGTAGGAGGCTTCTAGGAGAAGGGTGTCTTCCAGGATGGGATCATGTCAGACAACATGATTTTCTTCAGTGATAGAGGGAGCATCCAATAAGGAATATTGGAGAGAAGTTGTGGTAGAATATCCAGGATAGGAGATGGAGCTACTTCTAGGTGATGATGGATGATGGAATTCCTCCCTCGCTAAGAGGGAGTGTTGATGTTTTTATAGCATCGAGAGGCACTCCCACTTGTGGAGTGTGGTGATAATACCTTCCTCGCTAAGAAGGCATGTTGGATTTTTAGCGTAGGAAGGGTATTCTCACATGGCCCTAGGTGTTGGGCATGTGGGAATCATCGTGGGCACTATATCACACTTTTGGTTTGGTGAAAAACCCCTTGTATTTGAGTGGGGGCTTCATGGGTTTGGTGATGGGATTTGTTGGATTGTGTTGGGGATTCACACCAACAAGGAGAGCCTAACTTGATCTTGATTTGTGTAGGGGATTCTATGTTGATCCCTAATAATTGCATATAAAGAAGAGAGGTCATTGTGACTTTACACATCATGTAGAGTATGTGGAGACATGATGGATATAACATAAGTGAGTCTGCACTTGTGTTAGGAGGATTGGTGATCTCAACAAAGGGGAAGTTTGCATGATGGCGAATATGTCCCAAGAGAGAGAAGTGAAGAAGGTCGCATGCATGGATAAAATATTTTGTACCATACACGATTTGCAAGAGGACGAAGCGTGTATATATGTTTGTTGTATACAAACGAATTGTGTATAGGGTATACATGGTTTGCATGAGAGAAAATTGTTAGAATAATGTTTGATGTTATCATTTAACCATAGAAAATCCTACACCATTATCACCCAACCATAAGCATAAAGTCACCCCCGAGCACCTTAACCTTTGACATAAAGAATGATTCCAAGAAACCACACCATAACCAATAGATAACCAAGACAATGCACCTTCAACAAGGGTAGAGCACAAGAGAAAGTACCAGAAAGACTAAAAAAGAGAAAATTGTACAACTATAGTTGCTACTGCTCCTCCTCCAAACTTGGGCACTATTTCTGGGTGACTGAGAGTGAGTGAATGAGTGAAAAAATGAGCCCAGATGTCCTCTACTTATACTAATCTGGATAGGTGGACAAGTGTCTCTTCAAGAAGGGTTGACCTGTCCTTTTCTTCATATAATACTTCAATATTACTTATTTTGCTGAGCCGACTTGTCTTCAAGGGTTTTCACACATCTATTTAGGGTTCTCTTGCTTACGAAATATTCTATTCTAGTCAAAGGTTACATATGGAGGTGTTGGTAGCCAGATATTCATGTCATTTTCATCTATATTTAAAACATAGTTTTAATTAAATAAAAATTTTAAAAGCTGCCTCTTTGTGTCTACAGAGACTTCAATTATGATTTTTGTCTTGAAAAAATCGCTTGATTGGTTGTGTGTTTTTTAGTTCATTTCTTTCAATAAATATCTCATTTATTCTTGTCCAATTTCATGACTGTTTAAGCATGAAATTGAAACAATATTGGCCTAAACACATCATACAGATTCTAAAGCTTCTCCTTGTGAAATTGGATGAGTACTTAAAAACACCTAATGATATTAAGAACCTTAAAAGGGTATTGAGATTATCGTTTTGTGAATTGTTTCTTTACCATTAGTATACGAGTTGATCACCTTTGGGGTATGCCTTAATCATTTTATTCATTTGGAATTTTGATTACCACCTATCACCTCCATGATCGCTTATGAAACTAAAACTTTGGTATAACTTTGAAATATGAACACTATCCCCTATTGTCATGTCGCAGTCTAATCGTTGTTGTACAGGACTATCAACCTTTCTCTGAAATGATTACACCCTCATCCTGTTGGCTTAAGCTCACATTCACTTTCTTGGTGGTGGTGTGTTAAGGTCCTAACCATCACATAGGTAGATCAATGTATTTGGATGTAATAAAGGTCAATATTAATAAGACCTTTCAATAAAATAGAATAAGGCGGATGTAAGAAGACCTAATAGAAGCTTCCGCTTCTAGA
>JZKD02S2237447.1:300919-313745 GCA_000966675.3 Picea glauca | reverse complement strand
TGTAAGAAGACCTAATAGAAGCTTCCGCTTCTAGAAGGATCTTCCTCTAGATGCTTTTCTTAATAGACATATTTAGTATAAATAAGAGTCGAGGGTATGAAAACCCTAGCTTGGATATTATTGTAACAGAGCGCTACTCGACTGGAGGTTGCCCCTCGAAGAGGCTTGTGAACATTGCTTTCTGAATCAAAGTGCTTTTTTGTTTCTATTTCGCATATTATTTCTGTGTATTGTGAAGATTATGCTGGATATTTTATTGTTATTCTACCATTTCTAGCATTTTATTTCTATTCTGCATATTTTATATATCTGGTATCTTGCATGGTGCTTCATTTTTTGGTTAGGTTGTCAATAAAGGAGGTGGTTTTCAATTATGCATGTCCTCTAGTTTATTTTTCAATCAACAGCTTGAGTGGTGGTTATGGTGGCCTTCTATTGAAGCCTTAGTTATCGGGTCACCTCCAAAAATGCAAAACTTATCATTCATATCGGGTGGTTTCAAACACAGACCCCTCTTCGCTACACCTATTGGTATATCGTGACCGAGTCCATGGCCCCTGTGGTAAGTTTAGATTTGAATGGCTCGCAAGCCTTACTCTCCCATGATGACACCATGGATGATCTTGTGGTCTTTGGGTGGGTTAAGTTCATACAGTTGTTCAAGGATTTTAACATCGAAATCGCTCAATCTTTTTTACATACCTTCGATGGTACTAGGGCCAAAATAGGTGATTTACAGTTGCAAGTTAGTGAGTAATCAATTGTAGAAGCCATGAGCTTATCCCGAGAAGGATATCATTGGTTCAAGAATCTCAAATTCGAAGGTATCCCTTGGCACATGTTAATGGTTTCCAAGAAGTCACGCTACGATGTCAAAGGTACACCCATAAGTTTTTTTAAACCTCGATGGCATGGTTTACTGTTAATAATCAAGAAATTTGTCACCTACGAGGGACGATATGGATTAGTATTCCTATTTCATATTCTTTTGTTAATGGTTTTCTTAGGTTTTGGTTTAAACATGTCATTTTACCTGCTTAAAAGCCTTCAAAATATGGCTAGATTTTACCAGAGGTAAAACCTTAATGCACAGACCAGTCTCTTTCATCATGGCCTAATTCGAATATTGGTCATTTCCCAATTGTCAAAGGTTGGGGATAACTGGTGAAATTTTTTGGATAGGAATGGTTTCACTCCACTCACACCTAAAACAATAATTGACTCACCCATGCATTTTTATGAGCCCACTAGCCCTTGCCCATTGACTCATTCTTTGTGAGACCTTCATGTCGAATTGCAAGAAGACCTTGTGCCCTTTACCAAACCAATGTTGATTTGCATAAATTAACCAAAGGCAGACACCAAAGACACAATTTCGTTCTAAAAAAATCCTTAGAGGATGTGTTGGATAAATTGAAGGGTAAGGTCTATGTTATTCCTAATCCTGGGAAAGATGTGGTTGATACAAATGAAATTAAAACCAAGAAATAGGGAAAACATAAAAAAAAGAGGGTTCCAGATATTAATTTCAAGAAAAAAAGGAATAGTTGACTCCTTTTAAGAATGGTCCAGAATCGACATCACGGTCGCGAAAAGCCTATCCCTATTATTGATGTTGAAGACTTGATCTTTGTTGATGATACCAATGTTGATTTACCCCAATATGATTTTGTGTCTAATTTGCCTCCTTTTTTAAGGGAACAAGAAGGTTTCTCAGGTATTTAGTATGAACTCAAAAGGATTATGAAACATAGTGAACATCTTACTATAGATCAAACTCGTCCATTGCCAAATTTAGAATGGATGCATCGTGAAAGTTGTTTTGACTGGATCCAAAGATACTATCGATACATCCCTTACCTACATGCTCAATTGAATCAAGTGATCACTCGAAACTTGGTTCTTGATAAGGAAAATGATGATCTCAGAGCTTGCATCCGATCGAATTCACACCGAGCCAACAGACGTTTCAAGAGATCGGGAAATGTGATTATAAAAAACTCCACCAGTTTCAATGCTATTGTGAATTCAGATTTGTCTGATGTTTCCCTTTCAAATTTATAATTGGTAAATACGTTTCTTGTAATTCACAATTGGATTTTGTTTGGATAATAAATGAATTTGTTATAATTTTGTTTTTATTTAGACCAGCTACAGAATCAAAGATTTTGTAGCTTGTCTTTTAAATTTATTTATTTTATTATTGTCTAATTTAGATTTTGTTTTCTTTGTCTCAGGTGAACAGTGGTCAATGTGAAACGATTAATGGAATGAGTCAAAATTTGGGCATATAATGGACTTGTCAATTTCGTTTTTGAAAAACAATGTTTTAATGATGTAACTATTTTAGATTATAAGATTTCAACAGAATTATCTTTATGATTATTTTGTTTTAGTAAAATATTTTTAAATAAGATCTGTCTCTATCTTGCATGATATGAGGAACGGACTATGAACTTATTTAAATATCATTGCTTGCCCAATGATATAGGGAATTCCTCTTGGACCATATGATGGACTTATTTTTTTGAAACTATATGGGATATGTTTTACTCTTTGGCTTTCGTCCTTTTGTAGATTGTGCAATGTTATTATTGTTTCTCATGTAATTTCTGGATATGAAATTTTATGTGTATTGAACTAGCTTTAGATTGTTTTGCATATAACTTTTCATGTTATGTTTTTCTTTACATGGTTCATTACATTTTGGTTCTGTTGATATCTATGATTGATCATCTATCTATGAATTTTGATTTTACATATAATGTTGGATAGTTGGTAATATCATTTGCTGAGAGTTGGAGTTTCTTTCATTTTCAGCTATTGGACATTTTAAAGTCATATGAGATAAAATCAATTTGCATTTATGTCATCATAGATTTGTTCCAGAATATACAAGATTTCTTTGAGTTGTTTTAGTAAGTATCGTTCTTGCTTATGTCATAGATTTATACTTTACACGGGTTAAGTGGAGCTTATACAAATACAGAAAGACAAATCTAGCTTAGTATTATTGATCAACGTCAGGTTAGTTAGTTTATATTTGATTTGATTTGTTGATTTGCGAATGAATAATGATTACATCATTTAAACATTAAATGATTTGTCCATTAACGTTATATCATTTATAATCTTATTCACTCATTGTTTATTTTGTCATTCATAGTATAAAAATAGTTCCCTTTATTTTTCATCTTGTTTTAATTCATTAGTTGAAAACGATCATTTTCACGAGGCTGTATTTAAACTTTGTAATTGTATATATCTTTTGTATGTAATACTACTATAAATTAAGAAATTGTATTAATATATTTATTTATAGGATTGTACCTTTAGTTAGTTTACATCTTTTAATTATTGTAGAATCCTAGTTGGCTAATGAAGCCATAAAACCCGCCAGGGTAGATTATCCCAAATGGCTTGGGTTAAATAGACAACCACGGTCTGGATCTTCCTTTCTCGTTGACAGTGTGTCATAAATGCACGTCAATAGGAGATTAATACCTCTTGAAGATACCATAATATCAACACTCCCTCTTAGCTATGAAGGTATTAATGGTCTCAAACAAATACAACCATCTTCACATGGTATGGGAAAGATTCACAGTCTTGTAGACCATTCTACAGGTAGCATCATCACGTCACACATGGATACACCCATGTGGACCTGTCAATATGTATACGGGCCACAACCCACTAGAGAACACTAGATATACACCTCATATTATGTGTCACCATCATCGTCATTGGATACACTCGCATGACATGCTCACCCATGACTACACCCATTTCGTGAGTATCATCATTACTAGCAGCATCATCTGGTAGAAATATGGTATCAAAACATATCATCAATATGAATGAGCCTCATTTATCTATATTGATGATCCATCTCCACCATCATGTGTCTAGCACCTCGGGTCATCCTTGTCCCATGACAAGAATCATGACTTCATCGGAGCCACATTCAGCTCATAGTTGATCCTCTCATAGGTTTAATCTATGAATGCATTTAACTCGATGCTATCGAACATGTGTGTCTAGCACCTTGGGTAATTATTGTCACATGAAAATAATTATGACCACATCAGAGCCATAGACACCTCATGGTGATCCTCTCATAGGATCACTCTATGAATGTATTTAGCTTGATGCTATTGGACACATGGAATTTCACCTCGAGTATTCAGTCTATCGAAGACTACATCGGGGCACATATACTCCAGATGTAGATGTTCCCTATATTGGTTTGGATTTGAGTTCTTGTGGAGATAGAGTCATCCCAATGCTTATCAGGGCCACTCACCTACTCGTGAGTTAACTACTCAACTACTCGTGATATTTTAAAGGCCCGATGCAATTCACACATAGGATATCTAGAAACAACTCAAATCTTCAGTCCGTCGAAGATTACATCTGGGCATATTCCCACATGATCAATTATGTCTGATCAATCTTGGAGTATCGACACAATGTTGCAATCATCAATACTCCCCCAGGGAAACATTTTCATTCCTGCCAAGATTTTCCCAAACAGAGGCTTAGTGAAAATGCCATCTATCTGCTCATTTGTGGATAAGTGATGGATCCCACTGCTCCTTCCTGCACCATGTCTCTAATGAAGTCCTACAAGATCCTTTGAAAATCCATCCTGCTACATATCTTGCATCACTAGCTATGATACATGACTGAGTGCTATAGATATTTTCTTCCCTTCTTTTCTGGAAATCATGCTCGATCCCAAAATGAAGTAGCACACTAGGTGCTAGATTTGTCTTCTGCACTTCCAATCCAAAAAATGAATATCTTGGTAGCCATACTTCATCATCGGAGATCAATCATATATATATGTACCACAACATAGGTACATGCATGCTTTGTTGTAACCCAATAATACGGTCGTGGCTCAACCATATATTGGCATAAGGTGCTCTCTATAAACCAAATGTCTATCTCGTCACACAACTTCCTCAGATGTGTCACCATAGGTATGGCCATGGACTTCATGTCCATCATGATAAACTTCTTCAGTATCCTTACTGAATATCTCATCTAGTTCCAGCCACACTTCCAATCCCAATATATCCAGTCAATATCCTTCATCTCAAACTCTAAAATCAACTCCCTCTATCTGAGAGAATCCTTGGACCATGCTTCAGTCTGTTGCATGCCAATTTACATTTTGAAAATTGTCACAAAACTATGTTGGCTTCTTATTTATCACTGACTCCCTATGAGTTTGACTCCCTCTCATATTTATCTCTTATGACCTACCTGGAACAAGAAACAAGAACAACAAAATCTCCATGGTATCCTCTATGGAAGATATCCTTCCTAGATTCTAGGTCAGTAACCAAGAACATCTCCTAAAGGAGATCAACTTCATCTCGTAAGAAATAAGCATTTAAATAAGAACAAGAACATATCCTAGAGAGTAGATCAACAAGTGTATGTATAGTATTAAGGGGTTAGTATAATGATCATAACTTCAATAGATCAAGATGTAACATAAGATCATAATAATGCCATAACAGTTGGAGACATATCAATTTTAAATAATCAAACCTAGATTCTTCACTACTTGTTCCTTTGAATGTACCAGATCCAATATCATTTCTTATACAAGGTCTCTTATACATTCCCTATAAAACAAACTCATGCTTTTGTTGGATAATATAACATGAAAATCATATACAAGTGCATACCTTTGAAATTTGCAGCATCGTTCAGCTTGTCTTCTAATATGAAACTAGACACCATCTTGACAAAAAGAGGTTAGAAAATGAATCAAAAAGGTTCAATGATTAGAACAAGCTATAAACCCTAAAATTTCAACTTTGACCACAAAAAAACTTGACCAAAATTGAACCTTTGACTTTAAATTTGACTAGTCAACCTTTGAATTTGACCAATCAAACTTTGAGTTTGACCCAAAAACTCAAAATTGATGTTTTTGCTGGTTGAGGGCACCAAAGGATGCACTAGGCTATGGTGCACTAGAATATATAGAAATTAGTTTCAATGCTTCACTGAAGGTTCCCAAAGAGTTGGATTATGGTTTGTTGCAACTGCAAAATCATAAACCCTAGTTGCAACTGCAACTGGTGCCACAACAAGCTTAACAAAGAATTCTCATGCTACCTTCCAGTGGTTAGACTATCCTGAAGGTGGTGTGGGCCCATAACCTATTATAATAATGTTTGATGTGCTCTTTTAACCATAAGCAATGCTACACCATTGTCACCCAACCATAGGCATAAATCCACCCATGAGCACCTTAAACTTTGATAGAAAGAATGATTCCAAGAAACCACACCATAACCAATAGATAACCAAGAGAGTGTACCTTCTACAAGGGTAGTGCACAAGAGAAAGTACTATAAATAATGAAAAAGAGAAAATTATACAACTGCAACTACTACTGCTCCTCCTCCAAACTTGTGCGGTGTTTCTGGGTGACTGAGAGTGAGTGAAAAAATGAGCTAAGACATCCTCTATTTATACTAATCTGGCCAAGTGAATAGGTGTCTCTTCAAGCAGGGTTGACCTATCTTTTTCTGCATATAATACTTCAATATTACTTATTCTTCTGAGCCGACTTGTCTTCTAGGTTTTTCACACATCTATTTAGGGTTTCTCTTGCTTTTAGAATATTCTATTATAGCCAAAGATTACATATGGAGGTTAATACCTCCCACAACTACCATAATATCAACAAAAACAGTGTGTGTACACGGGTTTCCACTTGGTGAATTAAGTATTTGAAGTGTCTGGGAAGGTACATATCCATACAAGCTGACATGTGACATCAGTAGGCTGTATAGGTGCTCTATACTAGATTCGTGTGTAGAGGAATTGTTGAGGTTTGCTTTTCTGATTTGTATGGTCATTGGAGAACAAGGTTGTTCTCAGTTTTGGTGACTTTGGAGGACAAGGTTGTCATCATATTTTGGTGATATTGTATTGGTTGGGAGGGATGGATTTTCCCTTGGGATTTCTAATGATAACAATATTATAGAACTAAAATTGTGTCTCATGTGTATTGATGATTCATATTTGATCTTTGTGTTTTCGTTGCATATGTTTTCAGTCAATAATTTCAGTGTAAAGTTGTTCAGTGATAACAACTAGGTTTTTACTGTTAGATCACTAGGAAGCAATTTTTCAGATCTGAAATTAGTCACTTAGAATTGCATGTGAAAATTGACAATTAAAGACCATAATGTTGGCCTAACAGCCTTTCCCGACATTTCCCTTGTCATGAACGTTGTAGTAATCGATATACCTGATGATTGGGGGATGTTGTTATCTAGGGAATGGGATGCAACCCTGGGAGGTAGATTTTAGATGGCCTTATCGTATGCCACCATCCCTCACCCCAAGGGAGGCTTTGTAACCCTCTATAGAGAACATATCATACGATACCAAGTTGAAACCCCACAAAATCCCATAGATTAAGTGTTGTACCTAGATGATAAAATGATAAATTTCTATGCCATCGATCTTGCACTCTATATGGAGAAATTTTAGGACACTAGTGGCATGTGGACTTTGGATTTCGATGGTTCTCATTCCAACTCTGGTACTAGAGCTACAATTGTCCTCACACTATTACATATTGAAAAATTTGTGACAAAAGTAACCTTTTGTCGCAAAATTGAAGATAAAGAGTTGAATTTTTATATTTTTTTATAAATCCAGCATGCATTCATCGCAAGAGTGATGAAAACTTTGACTATCATTGCAAGCACGACAAAACTAGATGTGCATTGCAAGAGAGACGAATGTGAAGATAGTAGACTCTTGTCTCTCTTGTGATGACCTTTGGCTATCGTTGCAAGATCAACAATTCAATGATGATCGTTACACTATTTGAAAAATTCAACATTGACCATTACACTGTTTGACAAAGTCAACATTGACTTGGTCAATGTTCGTCGCTCTTGCGACGAAACAAATATCTGTAAATATTTTGCAAATTAGAGATGTTGCGACAATCTAATTCTTATTATACCGATAGTTCAGAAAGGGTATTTTTGTGCGGAAGAAAGTCACAAGATATTAGAGGTGGGATAAAAGTAAAGCGAGTGAAAAGGGTGATGGTAGATGTTGTTTCCCTTGAAAAAAAATGTTGCACTACACGTCCTGTAAGAATTTTAATAACAACAGCTACAAAACATTGTAGGAAATATGGGCACATATATGGGGGATCGAATGAATATCATCCCATGGTAATTAGCTATATATTCATTATTGTTTTTTTATATTGTCGATTATATATATATATATATATATATATTGTTTGAATATTTGTTATAGTACACACTAATTTTGCATGATTGTTTGTAATTATAAACTTAGAGTTTCCCTCTAACTTTCTGCAGAATACTTCACCAAGTAGTACTAGTAGAAATGATGTTGTACAAGCTGAGGAACATGATCAAGAAAATGAGGATCTCATGGAATAAGATGACGGTACAAATCAAGTTAATGATCCCATGGAAGAATATGATGGGACATATCAAATGATCCAAGATTTTTTTTCTCAATCAGATGAGGATGGGGACATTGATGGTATTTATGATGAACCTCTATTAGAAAAGGAAAATAAACGACTTTATGAAGGCTCAAGAGAAAATATTCTCTCTGCTACATTATTTCTAGTGAACTTAAAGGTTACGAATAATTTGTCAAACACTTGTATGACACAGATCCTAAGGTATGTAATATGTTTCATCTCATATACATAAATGTTAACGTTTTTCTATTTGTTTTTTAGTGTTAATTAATGTGTAAAATAAGAATGCAATTTTTACGATTAATATTCTTTAAATTAACTAGTTATTTTTTATGTTGTAGATTGTTAGGTGAATTTTTGTTACCATCGTCAAATATTTTACCTCACACATATCGATATTTGCATGCCATTATGAACGACATTGGAATGGATTATAAAACTATAGATGCATGTCCTAATGATCATATTATATATTGTGGACAATATGCTTCGAAAATAGAATGTCTGCAATGTCTTATCAATAGATATTGAATCGATCAAGTAACAAAAAGGGTGCCTTGAAAGGTTCTTCGTCATATTCTCATAATTCCACATTTGCAGCGATTGTTCAAGTGTGAAATCATAGAACAAATTATGGATTACCATGCATGTAATAGAAGTGGAGATGGTGTTCTTTGAATTCCTGCCGATGGTTATGCATTTAGGGAAATTGAGGAAAAATGGGTAGATTTCAAAGATGAACCTCGTAATGTTAGGATTTCATTGGAAACTGACGGTTTTAATCCATTTGAAGAGCTTAGGTCTATTTATTCAATGTGGCCTATTTTTTTTATCAACAATAACATTCATCCTTGGATTTCAATAAAGAGGGAGCACATAATGTTGATAATGATTGTTCCAGGTATTTGTTTACATTAATTTTTTGAATGTAATTTGTTTCATTTTTTGCATAATGTCTTTTGTTTAATTATTTAATTATATATACATATCATGGTTATAGTAATTATGTGTAATTTCAAACAATTGTGTAAGTACCAAGTTAAAGATATGAATGTATATATTGAGCCTCTTATCAACGAGCTACTAAAGTTATGGGTTGGCATCACTATGTATGACATTTGTAAACCAATTGAGGAGAAGAAATTTAAATTTTGTGGAACACTTTTATGGAAAATTCATGATGCCCAGATACTAACACATTTTTGTGGTATGTAGCATTTTATTTCTCTTTAATACTATATAATTTTTTAAAGATATCATGCTGCATGTTTAATTTTTAAATATTCCCATCGTATAATTGACATTAATTCATCTGATGTAGGTTTTCAAACAAAGGGTAAATTTTCATGTCCAGTTTGTGGTCCTAATATGAAGTATCATCATTCAAAAAGTTTAGGAAAGGTAGTGTTTGATGAGTATAGGCACCTCCTTCCTAAGAATCATAGGTATCGTACTATTGAAAAACATTTTTTTAATGGGAAAGAAGAGATTAGTTTAAAACCACGAAGAATGACACCCCACCTATGGAGGTTGGAATATAATAGAAATAATCAAGGTACAAAATTTATTTATGTATCATATATGTAATGTTTTGAATGTTTATTTTAATCATTGAATTTATTTTACCATATTTGATAATTATTTTTGTAATTTATTTTATGCTTCATGAAGGTCGCCATCATGAAGGTATTAATGTTAGGGTCCTAACCCACACATAGGTAGAACAATATATTCGGATGTAATAAAGGTCAATATTAATAAGGCTTTTCAATAAAATAGAATAAGGCAGATGTAAGAAGACCTAATAGAAGCTTATGCTTCTAGAAGGATCTTCCTCTAGATACTTCTTTTTAGTATAAATAGGAGTCGAGGGTATGAGAACCCTAGCTTGGATATTATTATAATAGAGCTCTACTCAACTGGAGGTTTCCCCCTCGAAGAGGCCCGTGAACATTGCTTTCAGATTCAAAGTGCTATTTCTGTTGTTATTCTTATATCATTTCAGTGTTATTGTGGTGAATTTTTTGGTTGTATTGTTGTTATTCTGCCATTACTATCATTTTATTTATGTTCTGCATACATTTTATATCTGGTCTATTACAAGTGGTATCAGAGCACTTTCCTTGGTAGAAAGTGTGGGTTAATTTTTTTTCAGGGTAGAGACGTATTCTGACGTTTTTAAGCCACAGAGATTTGTTGTTACACGCATAAACCCACAGTTGAGGGATTCATACACGTAGAAAATACAAGTGGTACTTAAGTGCACATCTGTTGGCCACCCTTGTAACCCATGTTGGTACCCCTTCGAGTGGTAGCGCATCGGAGAGAACATGTGTACAGATCGGCCTAGATTACCTAAATCCCTCTTTAGATAAACTGATCGACCGCCTGACTGTTATTGTATCACCGAGAACAACACTCGGGAAGATACTCTCTAGTACCTGGGTAGTTGGGTAGTACGGCTAAGGGTACGGTCTATCCTCCTTAGTTAATTCCCTAATATATTGGGCCGAGTACTACTGTTGGACCCCACACGTATATCAGAGAGCTATAGCATAGGACAAACCCTTTTCTGTAGAACCCTTGAATACCTAACCCTTGGGGACAAAAACATAAAAAAAATTAAAACAGACAAGATCTATTGCTGCATAACTGTGTTCCGATTGCCAAGTAAATACACATTTATTTCTGGTTAAGCATTTGGCCATTTCCTCTCTACAGTATTCTTCAGACTGGACATAAAAAAAAAAAAAAGTATGGAAATTTTTTCACCATTATTTCAGCCCTATTCCATTGGATTCATCTCTTCACCCTTATCACATTCATCCATATCATTTTTTTGGCCAAACATTTTACCCCGCCTACCCCTTTTTAGTTCCCCCATCCTCATGGCCCATACTTGTAGCCAAGACTTGGAAGCTCGCTTCAACACCTTGCAGTTTGGTCTCATTGAGACCCAACAAGAAGTGAAACAACTCAGTGCCAATGTTGTCGCCATCAATACAACCATGTAGTCCTCAATGGGCGAAATCAAACAAGACCTCACCACCCAGCTTGAATCAATATTTTCGGCACTCTGCACCAAACTGCATATCCCTACAGATAACCCTTCCTCTTCCTCACCCCCCACATACTGAAGGTGACCATTCCTTTCATTCCCATACCTTGCAGAACCATCACTTTCAACGTGACCTACGCCTTCCACAGGTGGATGGGACCAAATTTGATGGCTCGGACCCCATTGGTTGGGTAACCTAAATGGAACATTACTTCTCTTTATACATCATTACATATGACTTGGACAAACTCTGGTATGGCGTTCTCCATCTAGATCAAGAACATTGGCAATGGTGGCAATGGAGAAAAAATTCCCGTCAAGGGTATATTGCTTGGACATAATTTGTGGCAGAGATTTATGAATGCTTTGACACTGACACCAACTATTTGGGCCATTTGATAAAGTTGAAATAATTAGGAACAGTGGAAGACTTTATAGTTGCCTTTGAGTGCCTAGATTTTACAACAGAGGGCATGTCTGATGCCATTTTCGGAGAGTGTTTTATCAGCGGCCTCATGGATGAAATTCGGGCCCATGTCCTTATGGCTCGGCCTGAGAGTTGGGTGGAGGCTACCAAAAGAGATAAAGAAGCACAACAGGTTGTATCTTCTCAAAACCGTAAACCCTCCTTCATCCCTTTCCCTAAACCAATAAATCCCACTACTCCCTCTGCTCCACTAAAGATCCAAAAATTGACCCGGGATGAAATGGTTGAACGCCAACACAAAGGCCTTTGTTATAACAATGATGATAAATATTTATCGGGCCACAAGTTTAAATAACAAATGCTTTTTATGACCATCTCTGAGGAGATTTCAGAAGAAGATGAAGAAACTCCCTCTATGTCTGAATCACCTGAATCCACTGACATAACCCCTCCCTCAGACCCTCCTGAAGAAGAACCAATCATTTCCCTCAATGCTCTCACTGGCTTCTCCGCTCCCCAAACCCTCAAGCTAATCGGTTACATCAAGCATCGGAAGTTCATCATTCTAGTTGATAGTGGAAGCACCCATAATTTTATTCATCACCGCATTGCCCAAGAAACTCATTGCTACATCCATGTCATCAATAATTTCAAAATCATGATTGCCAATGGTGGTTCCATGAAATGTGGAGGGCGTTGTGAAAATGCGTGTCTCCAAATTGGTGACTACCACCTGAAATCCCATATGTTTGTTATCGACATGGGAGGTTGTGACATTGTGTTGGGTGCAGACTGGCTAAGGACTTTGGGTCCCATTCTCATG
>JZKD02S2237447.1:273147-286188 GCA_000966675.3 Picea glauca | reverse complement strand
ATAAATTTAGGATTACTTATGCAAAATACACATAGACAGCAGCATAAACATTGAACATAAACACATGTGCACAACAATTGATAAAGGAGTTCACCCCTCTTATGGGCTACATCTCAAACAACGTCAAACAAGTTATATATGATCTTGTCAAATACATGAGGTAAGTAGCTGTGATTTATATGCAAAATGTTCTTTCAAGTTGTTGTACTTAATGACAATGTTTTACTTGTAATGTAAAATATTATATTATGTTTTGTTGAAACATGTTATTTTCTTGTGTCATGATCTCATGTAAATGGTTGTCATTGAAAGAAATCCATGAAGATTATATAAACTATTGGAAGAGAGAAATTCCTCGGCTAATGTGTGAAATGCAAAAGTATACACCTCCAACATTTTTCAATGCACAAGAACACTACCTCATACACCAAGTTGAGGAGATTGAAATTTGTGGACCTGTACACACAAGGTCAATGTGGATGGTGGAGAGGCACTTGAAATCATTGAAGTCTTTGGTTAGGCAAAGAGCATGTCTTGAGGGTTCTATGGTGGAGGGATATATGGTATATCAATCAATGGTGTATATTAGACAGTATCTTATTAAATTAGCAGTCCCAACTATGCATGCAATGGATTGCATTTGAGATGTGAACTCCATCAAAAAATTTGAATATTGGGAGCACCTGTTGGGGAAAGGTAGAATGAAAAAAATGAGAGGTAATATATAAAATTATGGAGATTTATATTAATACATATAAATTTTCATTTTTTGTGTATATGTTCATACTCATTAATATATTAATATATGTTATTTCATAAATTATTAATATTTACGATGGAAGTTATAACTGATATTTAATACTGGTGAACTATGATTTTTTGATTGAGTTGCTCAATATTGGGATGCACTGCATTTATACATTGCAAACAATCTTGATTGGATGAATGTATGGATTGAAAGATGTAAAAAACATCATGGCGGTAGGTTATCATGGCAACGACTGTCTGAATTGGTTAGAGAAGCTCGTCATAGCAGAGATGTCAATGTTACGCAAAGGGAAATTGATTTAGCATATGATTTGAAAGATGGACAGGAAAGCAAATTCACCCATTTTATTCAGTTATTTTATATTATATTAATGTGACTACATATACTTATATATTTTTCAGATACTTTCCAAGTTATATAAATATGTTAATTTATTAATTGACAATGCCTATTTTACATATATGGCATATTGCAGTTGAAACACCACAAGGCTATGTGGTGCAATGGTTGTAAATTTTGCATTAAACAGTTGGATGAAACCAGGAAAAATTTTGATAGTGGGATCACTGTAGTATTCCAGGTCACTAATGTTTCCTCTAGGAGTGACAGACATCCCCGAGAATCTGAAAATAGATACTATGGGTATTTGAATGATAAACTTGAGTGTGACTTTAATTCCTTCAAATTAGTTTTGTTCGGTGTTAAATGGTATAGGTTACGAATTCATGAACGCAATGAGGAAAGAACTATTATTCAACATGCCAACAGATTTTTGATGATTAAAACAACGGTGTTTGAAAGAGGACATGATCGCTATGTTTTTCCAAGCCAATGTGAGAAGGTCTTTTACTCAAATGTTCTAGGTTAGAGGGATTGATCATTTTTTGTTAGATATGATCCAAGAGGAAGGCCAGTTAAGTATACTCATGTACAGGAAGAATATGATATTGAAGAAGAAGATGATTTTCTAGATCAGACAGATTTAGAAGATCATGCAGGGTCGACAGATGAAGAAGACGAAGAAGATCATGATCCAGGCATAGGAGACAATGCAGTTCTTGATTATGATGTGGATGAAAATATGCTCGAAAATGACATTGATGACAATGATGATATTGTCAATCCTTTAAATAACATTTTAAAATAGGATGATGATATAGATGTTGAGCTCAATGAAGAATCAGATACATAATAAGGATGATTATACAGATGTTGAGCTGGATCACATACATGACAATATATTTTAATTTGTATGAATTATTCTCTTAAAATAATTTACTTATGTCATGGGTTAATTACATGTTTTTAAGTTTTATGCGACGTTTTTATATCCTATGTTACATGTTGTTTAATTATTATGTGAAACTTGAAAATAGTTGCCAATATACTAAAGTACGTGGTAAACTAACAATATCATTTACAAACATATAATTCCATTTACCTTCAGTAATGTTTGTTTTTATAGTTCCTATGCATGAATCTTACTAGGTTTCTTTCGATTATTTTGTATTTTATAGATTGGGTATTGGGGATTTGAGAGTGATGTGAGGACGACTGGAGGGGCCATATGAGCTTCCACCTTCACATGGTTGGCCTTCTTCAATAGAGGATAAATTATTCCTAAAACCAAGAGAA
Source organism: Picea glauca (assembly GCA_000966675.3). Taxonomy (NCBI): domain Eukaryota; kingdom Viridiplantae; phylum Streptophyta; class Pinopsida; order Pinales; family Pinaceae; genus Picea; species Picea glauca. The sequence goes on along the minus strand of JZKD02S2237447.1, from coordinate 283,784 downwards.
TCTCATTCATTTTTTTACCATCGTGATCGTAGATAGACTATTCACATGCCTTAACAATATGGGAGATTTTCTGGACTCAAATTTGACTCACACACCCACTTATTTCCATCATCAATTTTACTCCCAAAGACAAATGTTATGGTCTAATTTTCCCAAACTATGAATGGGTTAGGACTATAGTCAATCTCAACGGGGTCTTGTTTCCCCACTAATTCTTCCAAGCCCATTTCCTTGTATGTGGTTTGTCTAGAATATAATAGCTAGGGACAGTGGGGAATATCATTAATGATCAATTCATGCATGTCACTAATTAGATGACGATGCATATGGCTACCTTAAGAGAGTCATAGTTACTCTTGTTGTTTACCCACACTTGGTTGAATTTCTTCACTTTGACATGCATAGCAATAGGAATAAATCACATTGCATCTTTAGAAGGGTTATGGGTTATGGGTCGATGATTTAGAAGGTTAAGGGGTGTAAATTCAAGGTCTAGGTTAGGTGATTATTAACATATTAACCCTATCATGTAATATATTATATATTAATTATTAAATATATAATATATTAATATTATATATTATATAATGAAATATATAATATATTAATTATTATAATATACATCAATTATATAATATATAAATTATATATAGTTATAATATATATTATATATAATTATAATATATATTAATTATATATAATAATCCAAACCAAAAACGTGTGCGGAGAGAAAACTGCGAGGAGACCACATAAGGATATCAGACGAGGAGAGTCGAGGAGAGCACAATATGAAGAGAGCCGAGGAGAGCACATCGTGAGTAGCTTCCCAAACCCTGAGATCTGTGTGAGGGAAAGTCATAGAAGGAGATCTAGGGCATGGCGTCGGAGGATACATAAGTCACAAAGGGCGGAGGAGACAGAGCTAGAGGGAACATTGTGAGCAAGCTTGAGAATGGTGAGTGGTTGTTACCATCATTCACTTTTCATTATTGTCCAAATTGATTTGGAAAACCTTCACATTGTAAATAAATCTAATGAATCGAGTTGATGATGTTTTCTCACCTGTTTTTGGGAGGGTGGTTGTTAGCATGCATAATGGCCATGCACAATGAGAATTATTCCATCATGTTAATTCATTTAGGAAGGATCTACTTTACCAAGAATCGCAACCCCCTTAAGCATTACATTTTGATCAATCTGAAGAAGGTCATCATGCCTTCCTTCCCAACATGATTTTTTTGCCTTGAGATCCAACTTTTAAAAATATGGATCACACCAACCTAATTTTCTTATGGGAGAAGGAAGACAATAGTGGTAGAGAGAAATCATATGAGTGGGCAAGCCAAGGAAACGTAGGGATGACAAGGTCATATCAGTGTCTTTAGATTCAAGATCATTTGTGCATATAAATTTTGTTGATGGGGATTACTCTTATATCTTTAACACAGTCATTCCCTCGATGTTTATTGAGATAAACATAGAGTTGCACCTTTCTTAATTTCACAATTGTGAGTCTATTGAAGCCTACAAGGGATTCGAATGATTCAAGAGGAGAGGGGTTGGCTCAAATGAAGAGAAACATTCCTATTTCCCCCTTTTGGGATCGTGATCACATAATAAGAAGGAATAACCTCTTCAAGGATGTCCCTTAACTATGGATTAAGAAAAATACCAAGGGAACTTGCCTAGTCATTGGAATGATGAAGGAAAACAATCATAGACATAAACATTATATGTAAAATCAAAATAAAGAGGTGTATATGTGCAATGTATCAGAATAAAATAAAATATAAGTAATTTTCTTGAAGATCCATAATTAACTCCAAGAAAACCCCCTCACAGTTGGACACTCCTCGATAAAGGTGGAAAGATGCTCTAAGTAGGGTTTGACAAAGTCTTTTATGCCACACGTCGCTCTCCTTTGAAGTGATTCTTCAAACCATGCTCTTCTAACATGTTTCTTTTTTAAAATAAGAATTCAAAACTTGAGATAGTGGAGCATAGCTCTTTGTTTGCATGCATAATCATTGATCATGCCATAAAATCAATTTATATTAACTTATAAGGTGGAGTGTTCCTTCCAAGATGAACTTTAAACCATGTTCTTATGGTTTAGCTGTCATGCATCCTCTCCTTAGCTAGGGAATTCCTCAAGCATGTCTTCTAAGCAATTATTATAACCCCTTTTACATGGGGTGCTCCTCGTGTAATTTTTACTTTATCCTTATTTCATGGCTGGAAAGAGTCAAATCTACCTTCTTGGTACTCCTTTTGACTTCATCAAGATGGGAACACCCTCTAAACATTGATTAATTACCTTTTTGGGTGTGTGTGCAAGAGTTTTGGGTCCATGATAATTCATTTTAATCATTCTACACTACTACATATTGAAAACTTTGCGACGACCACTTGCGACATGAAAAAGTACTCTTTCGTCGCAACATGCAAGAGAAAAAGTTCATTTTTTCTAAATCCACCCCGTATTTGTCGCTATCTCGATGCATTCAGTTTGACTAAATTATTATGGTCAATGTTCGTTGCAAGAGTGACAATTGTAGTTTGTCCGTCACTCTTGTGGCAAACTTTGACCATAATAATTGACCGTTGAAAATGACCTAAAATAAATAGGTGGAAAAGAAATATTTTTAGGTCACTATCTTAATTTCACTATCCTAGGTCAATATTTTTAGGTCAATAATTTCATGCACCTTCATTAATTTTTGTTTTTGTAGTTTCTATGCATGAATCTTAATAGGACGTTTCTTTCAATTATTTTATATTTTATAGATTGGGTTTTGGGGATCAATTGAGAGTGATGTGAGGGGGAGGGGAGGGGCCATGTGAGCTTCCAACTTCATGTGGTTGGCCTTGTTCATTAGAGGATAAATTATTCTTGAAACCAAGAGAATCTCTTTCATTTTTATACCATCATGATCGTATAAGATTTCATCAATATTGTTACCTATTTAAATCTTCTTAGAATTGAGATTCATTACATAGTCATTGAAAAAAGACAAAAGACTTATGTAGCGGATATTAATTTGGTCTTTCTATGGGACATTGTATGCCATTAGTATGTAATTGTCTACAAAAATAATGGATATTTGGGACTACACCATGGTCAAGGAACTATGAATGAGAAACAAAAATTGCATGAGGACTAGACACCGGCAACAGGGACCTGCAAATGGGGCCAACGTTGAAATTTTTTCAAACAGTTTTTGTATGCAATGAAATTTGTCATGGATAGAATATTGGAATGCCTTAACTATATGGGAGGGTTTATGGACTCAATTTGAGTGACACACCCACTTTCTTCCATCATCAATTCATCATGTAAACCATAAACCCTAATTTTCTTTCAAAGTACCCAATTTGGTTGATGCAAGTTTTAGGCTTTCGTCAGTCTTTCTTCATTTTGCTTTTAGGTTCTACATTAATGTATATACAATGTATATTCATCATATTTGTGATGAAAAATCCCTCTATTTCGTTGATTTCTTAATCAACACCATCAAGATACTAGAGGTGGGCAACATGGACCTGTGAATGGGGCCAGCGTTGAAATTTTTTCAAACAGTTTATGTATGCATTGAAATTTGTCATGGATATACTATTCACATGCCTTAATGATATGGGAGGGTTTTTGGACTCAAATTTGACTGACACACCCACTTTCTTCCATCATCAATTCATCATGGAAACCATAAACCCTATTTTTCATATGTTCTAGTAGATATGTTAATGATTCCAAGTTTCATATTTGTATTTGATCGAAGGTCCATCTAGATTTCAAAGTATCAAATTGAGATTACAAGTTGATAAACCAAATATGAAATGAATCCAAGAATCATTTGATATCGTCGCAAGAGAGACGAATGTAAATAATCTTGCGATGAATTTGCTATATTAACGATGAAAAAAGTTTGTCGATAATTTTATGCCATTAGTATGTAATTTTGTACAAAAATAATGGATCTTAGGGACTACACCATGGTCAAGGAACACGGAACGAGGAACGAAAAGTGCACGAGGACTAGACATCGACAACAGGGACCTACGAATGGGGCCAACGTTGAAAATTTTTCAAACAGTTTCTGTATGCACTAAAAATTGTCATGAATAGACTACTGGCATGCCTTAACGATATGGGAGGGTTTTTGGACTCAAATTTGAGTGACACAATCAATTCATCATGTAAACCATAAACCCTAATTTTCTTTCAAAGTACCCAATTTGGTCGACGCATGTTTTAGGCTTTCGTTGGTCTTTCTTCATTTTTCTTTTAGGTTCTACATTAATGTATATAAAATGTATCTTTGTCATCATTTTGATGAAAAATCCCTCTATTTTTTTTATTTCTTAATCAACACCATCAAGATACTAGAGGCGGGCAACATGGACCTGCAAATGGGGCCACCATTGAAATTTTTTCAAACAGTTTTTGTATGCATTGAAATTTGTCATGGATAGACTACTGGCATGCCTTAACGATATGGGAGGGTTTTGGACTCAAATTTGACTGACACACCCACTTTCTTCCATCATCAATTCATCATGGAAACCATAAACCCTATTTTTCATATGTTCTAGTAGATATGTTAATGATTCCAAGTTTCATATTGGTATTTGATTGAAGGTCCAGCTTATAGCTTGCAAAGTATCAAATTGAGATTTCAATTTGATAAACCAAATATGAAATGAATCCAAGCATCATTTTATATTTTTTCAAGAGAGATGAATGTAAATAATCTTGTGATGAATTGTCTATACTATCGACGGAAAAAGTTCGTCGATAGTATAGCTAATTTGTCACAAGAATATTGTGTCTAATTTGAATGGTGTTACATGCTTCTCAAGGAGTTAAGGGATTATATTATGGTGCAATGTAGTGTATTATATAAGAACAATATCTATTCCAAGCCTCAAAATGGATAGTACCATATCTTGTCCATAAGACAAATATTCTTGGCATGTTTCCTTTGTGGATATGGTGGCTCAAGCCCTCAGTACAGATGATGCCAAACAATGAAACGCAACAATTTTACTATTGAATGATAGTGTTATGTCACCCATGGTTAATTAAATAACTTAAGGTTCTTAGGTCCTATTTGAATCTTCTTATAATTGAGATCCGTTACATAGTCCTTGAAAAAAGACAAAAGACTTATGTAGCAGATATTAATTTGGTCTTTGTGTGGGACATTTCATGCCATTAGTATGTAATTTTGTACAAAAATAATGGATCTTGGGGACTACACCATGGTCAATGAATGAGGAACGAGGAACACATAACAAGGAACAAGGGATGGAAATTTTACTAGGACTAGACACCGACAATAGTGGCGTGTGAATGGGGCCAACGTTGAAATTTTTTCAAACAGTTTTTGTATGCACTGAAATTTTTCATGGATATACTATTTGCATGCCTTAAATATATGGGAGGGTTTCTAGACTCAAATTTCACTCACACACCCACTTTATTCCATCATCATATCATCATGGAAACCATCCATAGGCACAAAGATACATAAATTATTTTAATAGTATGTATGTCCATCCATGTCCTACTAGTCAACTTAGGGTTTCCTACTAACTATGATGGTAACATTAATTCCCTATGGTGAAAACGAGCACATAAATTATTTTAACAGTATGTATGTCCATCCATGTCCTACTAGTTAACTTAGGGTTTCCTAGTAACTATGATGGTAACATTAATTCTTGGCCCAAGAAAATTTTGATCCAAAGGATTTGTAAAAAAATTGCAAGAAAACCATGTTATTGTCTAGTGATTGTTTCTCTTCTAGCATAGTAAGGATGGAGTCATATACAAATTTTCCATTTGCAAGCCTCAGATAATCCACCGAGACATTTTTTTTGGATGAGGTAGTTAAGGGTTTCAATAAACATCACATAAAAGGTTAGTGCAAAAGGGAATCCTCAACTACTAGAATGGAAAGTAGTCTCATGTGAGAAATTGATCATCAACCATATCTTTGAGGGTAATCATTAATTCAACCAACATTATAAACCTTTGATCACATACCCATTATTCCTTTTGCATCGAATTTCTTGGGACTACATCAACACAAGTTTGAATATACAACTTTCTTTCCTTTGTTATAATTCCTTGAGATTGAAAAACCAGTTTGTAATGATTAACAAACTCCTTTTCAATGTTCCTCTGTGTTATCACTCCAAGAAATCACTCCCTGACTGTAAAGGGTGTAATCTTGGTAACTTAAATAGATCAATAATGTAGAGGAAAAAGGATCAAATCGGATGACATTATAAACTCATATCCATTTAAAAACCCATAACTTCACTCGAAAGACCAAGGCTTTCAACTATGTTGTTCAGAAGGTTTTAATCAATCTGTGGAAACATGGAGAAGACTCATTATGCAGACAAAAATATATATACAATAGCATATGTGAATGGCCAGTAATGATAGGTAAAATACTCTTCATACCATCATAAACATATATAAGATTTCATATAATATATGGCCAGACCAAATGAGTAAATACTTGCAGCTTTAGCTTATGAATGCACTGATAGGATAACAACTATCTGGAATTAAGACAAACATAAGAAACAAAGTATATAAGTCTAATATACCAACGAAGAGATGGGATGGAAATCTTATGTCATTGAGTATACATAAACTTGGAAAGAAAGGATGACAACCATTTGGTGTTGTTTACTTATCACATGCCTCCAAAACTTGAAAGGGAGCATGATCTTAAGCCAATGGAACCCAACTTTTATTTGGCCCCCCCTTACTTTATATGTCTCATCAACCTTTAGTATTTGTCATTGTTTGGTCATTTGTTATTCAATGAGGGGATAAGCTGAGGCATTCTTGAAATTTCCTCGAGCTCTTCCAATATTGCCTTGTAGTTTATTCTTCTAAATGTCATCAACTATCTACCATAACATCTAAGAAAGGAAATGATTTTTCTAATGGAATATTCCCACCAAATTAGAATTCAACCAGTGGTAACATTGGTCAAGTGTGATGGGTAATTTTCCTTCTCATCATTCATTTGAGTGGATTCTTCCCTTTGGGTTTAGTTATTAGTTTTGATTCTATATTATAGCAACAAAAAACTTAGATTATCCATCTTCCAATGCTACAATGATCCACTATCAAATGATCTATTTCCTCTAAGAAATCCTCTAGTTATACTACCCTTTCCCTTTGCATTCATATAGTTCATCTTGCCTGCTTCTAGAGGATTCACTAGAAATAGCCAACTCCTCATTCACTATTGCAACTTATTAAATCAATAACTATTCAATATTCTCCTTTTTTTTAATGCAATTGTGTTGGCTCACTAATCATTACTGACTATTTCTCCTTCTATGTGTGACCTTCCTAGTAAGGCTTCACGTGTTCTTAATTTTCCATGTGTTTTAATTGCTATGAAATCCATCATAAATACCTTTCCATATATGCGTACTCACGTTGTTAATATTCCAAAGGTGCCATTCTAGTAGGATATATCATCCTTAGTCAAAACTATGGTGGTCACAATTTTGGTTTCTCTAATTATTTTTGTCTCCATCATAACGATTATTCTATAATCACCATCTAATATTATTAAATTGGGTAGAGTGAGATATTCTATTTCCATATGGAATTGAAATCATTAATAGTCCAATTGATAATGTTCCAGTGATCCTTGGAATCTATTGAATGAATTCAATATGAAATGTTCATTGATCACCTTGTCGAAGCGATTGATGGATTTTATTGTCAACCAACAACTCTAGTGGCCTCAATTTTGATTTCTCTAACTTTCCCCATGTATCCTTCATCATATTGTTTACTATGGAACCATCATCCAATAACATATTGGTTAGAGAGAGATCTCCTATTTCCATATGTATTTTTGTGCTCCATCCTTGTCTAAGATCATAATGTTTGTAACCTATAATCCTTGTTTCATCGTATCAATAAATTGTTGGCTTTGATGTCATTAATAGTCTAGTCGATTGTCATGATATCCCTCTGAATATGTAGAATTAATTCTTCCCAAGTTTCTCATTGATCACCTTGTTGAAGCCCCAGTTATAGATTTTAGCATCTATCAACTCATTGTTCAATTATGTGTAGGTCAACATGAATTTTAGAGTTTTCTTATTTGTATCATGCCTTCCGTGTTCTATGGAAATCAACACAAATTCTCTCTCTTGTGCTAGTTTGAACATTCTTTGCATTTGGTTCCTCATTTCTATAGTGTGTGTTGGTTGACATAGATTCTTTTTTCTTTGTGTCAACAAACACATTCTACTTAATTATTTTCTTAATACAATGAATTTACAATTCTCTACTAATGATTCTCTTTTTATTTTGGTGTCACTAGACACATCTTCCTTTTCACCTATGTCAATTGACATAGCCATGACATTTGTATTCTAGAGATTGTAGGGCCATGTTAAGGTAGGATTTGATGTTGTTTCAGTGCTCTTCATGTCGAGATGTTTTATTAGGGGTTATAGTGTTATAGTGGTTATAGTGTTATGGATTAAAGTGGTTATATGGTTTGAGTATTATAAGAATTAATGTTTGTGAGATATAGGTATTAGGTGATTAGGGTTAATAAGTTAGGCTTTAGCTATTTGGGGTTTATAAGTTAGAAATTATAGAGGTTATAAGTGATTAGGTTTAACATAGGTGATAGACTAGTACTAATAATGGATAGATGTAATAGTTAATGTACATGTTTTGGGTTATAATGGTTAAAGATTAGGGTTAAATTTTCAAGGGTTTAAGGGTTTGGGATTCTAAAAATTGTAGTGGTTATGAGTCAAATGCGTTTGGGGAAATAAATTATAGTGATTATAGGGGTTAATGGCCATAGGTTCTTAGGGGTTAGATGGTTACTCGGTAATAGTGGTTGTACTTAATAGTATTAAAAATTATAGTTACAGGGGTTTAGGCGGGATCTAGAAGAGATTTGGTGAATATATCTACTTGTTGATCTACTAAAGGAACAAAGATTTGCACAAGCTATCCTTGAGCATGAGGTTGCCAAATTTAGTGCATCCAAATATCCATATGTTTTGTCTTCTGATGATTCATTGGATTATGAATAAGCTCAATGGTACTTTGATTGTCACAAAGGTGGAATGAGTTTGTGGAGGAAGACCAAGTTGATCAAGCATCATCTGTATCCAAGGAAGATGCTTCTTGACATGAACTTCACTAGCATAGTTGTCATTAGTGGAGAAGAGAATAACAACTTGTTTCTTCTTAGAACACTAACAAATTGGTCCAGAGCCAAGAGAAAACAAGTAGCCCAAGGTAGATTCTCTCATAAAGATCACTAACCTAGTGGGCATTGAAAAATCCAAGGAGGCATATATGAGTATGACCGGGCATGGATGGTACTCGGTTCTCCATATTTTCAATGGCCAACGAGGGGGTACCAAACACCGCAAGACGTGCGGTGCTCTTCTATATGTTGGACCCTATCTATGGTTGAACCAATTTCAGGGTGGGAAAGTCGTTAAAAAGAAAAGATAACTCTTCCCAGGCCCCTGATGACATCTCCAGATTTCCTAACATTGTCATCCACCGCCATGTCATGTTTCAGGAATATTAACCCAATTCTCTTTCGATGTTCATGTAGAGTGCACCCTTGATACAAGGATTCCCCATCTCTTAGGATCAACTAATCGGCCATGTCCAAGTGATGTTCACATGGAACATTTCCCCACTTCACTCTTCAAAGTTCTCATTTGAATATCTGCTACTACCACCAAAATCTGATACTACCACCAAAATATGACATATAATATAAAAAATATTTATAAAATAAAAATATTTTATATATGGTAAACATATATATGTTATATGTATGTTACATATATAACATATATATGTTACATATATAACATATATATGTTATATAAGTAACATTTGAACCATAACATATATATGTTATATATGTAACATATATATATTATATATGTTACATATATAACATATATATGTAACAGTAGAACAGAACCCAACCGGCGCCCTAACCCCATTCGCATTGTACATTCAACATAACCTGACCGACCTAACCCCATTCGAATTGCATAGTCGAACAAAACCCGACCGGCCTAACCCCATTCACATTGCACTGTCGAACAAAACCTGACACCTAACCCCATTTGCAGTCATCCCATTTGAACTCGGTCGACCCCATTCGCATTCATCCCTGAACTCGGTCGAACCCATTCGCATTCATCCCTAAACTCGCCCCATTTGCATTCATCCCGATCCATAAATGCATATAGATACCCAAGCTAGAGACACGGTGACCCCAGCAAGGAGCCACAGAGATAAAGAGCGACAAAGAAGCGAACTAGACCAACAATGACTTCCATTCTGATAAATTTTCCTCACTTTGTCCTTTTCAAAATTTTCATTCTGAAAAGTCTAGGGCACACATGCATCATCATTTGAATGATATATTCTATATATTCAATCTAGGGCACCATATTTGAATTAAATATTTTACAAATTTGAGTTAGGGCATATTCGAATTTGAACTTTTGTTCCTAGGGTTTTCCTGGTCACAATGTTATCAGAGGGATAACATGAAATCTATGCCAACCATCTAAAACACTTCAAG
>JZKD02S2237447.1:256486-272147 GCA_000966675.3 Picea glauca | reverse complement strand
TCTTTTTTTTTCACATGCCTTACTCTGAACTTTCTCCATTGTAGGTATTTTTTTTGTATTTTTGGTTTTTTCTTACCGTATGTCATGCTTTAGCCACCTATTGAAGTGTGGCATTAATCTTCTACATAGTGCTTCATTTAGCCATGGGTTTTGGGCCTTGGTTTCAATCTTTGGAACAAGTCTCTTCATCAATGATGCAACAAAAATGTAGTGAAATCCATGTATCCATGCCTCAAAAGTGCCAAGTCTACCAAAATGGAATCTCTTGGTGAAATTTTCCTCTAGAAAATCCTCCAACAAGACAACCATATTTCTCCATAACTTGGACGATGAATGGTGCTATGGAAAGATGGAATAAAGTGCATAGCCTCCACAATTTGTAACTACCATTGAATTCTAAGGATGTTTTGTTGTGCTCCAATGACACCCACATTTTTAGGGGGTAGAAACTAGCTCCACCTGGGCATTGCACTCCCTTGTGGGGTGTGAGAGAACTCTAGAATCTCTATTTTACCTAGAAGGTGAATCAACAGGTTGGCTACCCATGATGGAATGGATCAAAATCTTCAAATCCCCTCCACATAATACAATATTTCTTCAATACCAATTCATTAAAAAAAAATGAGAATGTCCATCTAACTAACCATTCTTAAGGGGCACTACAAATAAACGCATGAGCACAAAATTCCAAATAGAGCATAAATGAAATCTGTTTCTTATGAAAAACAAGTGTATTCTTCCTACCATACTCGAAAACAAGAAGATGAAAAATCTAAGTGAAATCTAAGAGCTAATGCAAAAATCATGTTATCTCATTGAAAGAAAGATATATCCCCTTGTGTTTGGAAACAAACTAAAACAAATCTACATCAAACTCCATGATTCTATCCACTTAAATTATTTTCTATGTATAGGCTTCTACCTTGAACAAGCCCTAATTAGAGCACTCCTCCATAAAACCCCTTTAGGGTTTGACCAATATTCAACGTGCCATGTGGAGGTTCCTAATGCTAGGGTGCACCTCCCAAGGATCCTATAAATCTTAGTGCACCCTCTTCCACTCTTTGAATGAGTGCTCAACATAAAATGTTCTAATTCTTCTTTGATCTGGCTCTTATACTCTTTTTTTCATTGGGTTAGGGTGAACCTGTACAAACTTAAAACAATGTTTAATTGTGACTTTAGGTTAGGACCAACCTAAAAATAACTTAAAGTTGTTTCTATTAATTAAATTTTCTTTCATTTGGATCCCCTCATACTAGGGACGACCTCATCATCATCAAATATAACATCAAAGTTTGTCCTTCCAAGTGAATTTGACCTTCTTTTTGCTTAAGTAGGCATCCATTAAGGTCATTTATTTCCTTCTTTTGTAGCCACAATGTCAATGAAGCATGTGTTATGCCTCCAGTGGACCTTGTTTGACCATAGAGATACTTTCTAATGCCACGTGGCACAATTTCAAGAAATATGTTCCTCCATTAGCTCTTTTTTTTTCACATGCGTTACGATGAACTTTCTCCATTGTAGGTATTTTTTTTGTATTTTTGGTTTTTTCTTACCATATGTCATGCTTTAGCCACCTATTGAAGTGTGACATTCATCTTCTACATAGTGCTTCATTTATCCATGGGTTTCGGGCCTTGGTTTCAATCTTTGGAACAAGGCTCTTCATCAATGATGCAACAAAAATGTAATGAAATCCATGTATCCATGCCTCAAAAGTGCCAAGTCTACCAAAATGGAATCTCTTGGTGAAATTTTCCTCTAGAAAATCTTCCAACAAGCCAACCATATTTCTCCACACCTTGGACGATGAATGGTGCTATGGAAAGATGGAATAAAGTGCATAGCCTCCACAACTTGTAACTTCCATTGAAGTCTAAGGATGTTTTGTTGTGCTCCGATGACACCCACATTTTTAGGGGGTAGAAACTAGCTCTACTTGTGCATTGTACTCCCTTGTGGGGTGTGAGAGAACTCTATAATATCTATTTTACCTGGAAAGTGAATCAACAGGTTGGCTACCCATGATGGAATGGATCAAAATCTTCAAATCCCCTCCACACAATACAATATTTCTTCAATCCCAATTCATTAAAAAAACTTGAGAATGTCCATATAACTAACCATTCTTAAGGGGCACTACAAATAAATGCATGAGCACAAAATTCCAAAGAGAGCATAAATGAAATCTATTGCTTATGAAAAACAAGCGTATTCTTCCTACCATACTCGACAACAAGAAGATGAAAAATCTAAGTGAAATAGAAGAGATAATGCAAAAATCATATCATCTCATTGAAAGTAAGAGATATTCCCTTGTGTTAAACGAAGCTACATCAAACTTCATGCTTCTATCCACTTAAATTATTTTCTATGTATAGGCTTCTACCTTGAACAAGCCCTAATTAGAGCACCCCTCCATAAATCCCCTTTAGGGTTTGACCAATATTCAACGTGCCATGTGGAGGTTCCTAATGCTAGGGTGCACCTCCCAAGGATCCTATAAATCCTAGAGCACCCTCTTCCACTCTTTGAATGAGTGCTCAACATAAAATGTTATAATTCTTCTTTGATGTGGCACTTATACTCTTTTTTTCATTGGGTTAGGGTGAACCTGTACAAACTTAAAACAATGTTTAATTGTGACTTTAGGTTAGGGCCAACCTAAAAATAACTTAAATTTGTTTCTATTAATTAAATTTTCTTTCATTTGGATCCCCTCCTACTATGGATGACCTCATCATCATCAAATATAACATCAAAATTTGTCCTTCCAAGTGAATTTGACCTTCTTTTTGCTTAATTAGTCATCCATTAAAGTCATTTATTTCCTTCTTTTATAGCCACAATGTCAATGAAGCATGTGGTATGACTCCAGTGGACCTTGTTTGACCATAGATATACTTTCTAATGCCACATGGCACAATTTCAAGAAATATGTTCCTCCATTAGCTCTTTTTTTTTCACATGCCTTACTCTAAACTTTCTCCATTGTAGGTATTTTTTTGTATTTTTGGTTTTTTCTTACCATATGTCATGCTTTAGCCACCTATTGAAGTGTGGCATTCATCTTCTACATAGTGTTTCATTTAGCCATGGGTTTCGAGTGTTGGTTTCAATCTTTGGAACAAGGCTCTTCATTAATGATGCAACAAAAATGTAATGAACTCCATGTATCCATGCCTCAAATGTGCCAAGTCTACCAAAATGGAATCTCTTGGTGAAATTCTCCTCTAGAACATCGTCCAACAAGCCAACCATATTTCTCCACACCTTGGATGATGAATGGTGCTATGGAAAGATGTAATAAAGTGCATAGCCTCCACAACTTGTAACTGCCATTGAAGTCTAAGGATGTTTTGTTGTGCTCCGATGGCACCCATGTTTTTAGGAGATAGCAACTAGCTCCACCTAGGCATTGCACTCCCTTGTGGGGTGTGAGAGAAATCTAGAATCTCTATTTTACCTGGAAGGTGAATCAACAGGTTGGCTACCCATGATGGAATGGATCAAAATCTTCACATCCCCTCCACATAATACAATATTTCTTCAATCCCAATTCATTAAAAAAACTTGAGAATGTCCATCTAACTAACCATTCTTAAGGGGCACTACAAATAAATGCATGAGCACAAAATGCCAAAGAGAGCATAAATGAAATCTATTGCTTATGAAAAACAAGCGTATTCTTGGTTTGGAAACAAACTATAACGAAGCTACATCAAACTTCATGCAAGCATTTTCTCGAATCTTTGTCACTATATGGTTGAAAATTGAGGTGAGCTCTTCAAGAGAAAAGAAAATACCAAGATCACACTAATATTGGTGTGTGCTACTACATGCTTGATCTATCTAATATTCTATTACGTTGTTATAGTCATCATATTCAACATATAAATAGGGTAGGCAATCATTTAGCCATGAATCACCTCTATGTACTAAAAAATGCCTCTCCAAACATTGATGTACAAGATTCAATAGTTGTCCTCCTTTGTTTCCATACAAATCGTTTGTCATAGAGTCTAGAAAAAATGTTTTAGAAAGCATCTTGAAGATAAACCCACAAAATTTTTGCTGCCCCTTTTCACTGCCATCTAATGATGCATGCCATTAAAAATCAGATTTGTGAAAACAAATGAGCTCATGCTCCGGGGTTTGATGTTGTCATTTGGAATGCTAAATTTCTGCAATACATCAACAATTGCGCATGTTTTTGTCCCAAAAATATTGTAAAATTCCATCCCTTTGCAAAATTTTTGTGGATATATATAGTACGAGTCGAAGATATCAATGGCTGGAAAATTCTTGCATGTGTAATGTGATGAAAATTCCCTTTATGTTACAAGACATATACCCTATTAATGAGGACACATGAATGTTGAATGATAATAGAATGTGAATCATATATGTTATCATCTTTTGGCTCTCCAAGTTCATAGGAAATAAGATATGCAATGTCTTGGTCATGCTCGATGAGGCAGTTCTCAAGGTTGATTGAAAAAGGAAGGTTCAAATTCATGTCTTGATCCAAAACTTTCTCACCATCCATGTCATAGATGGGATCTCCATGAGAATATAAGAGATCCATATCTCATATACGTATCACAATCACGAAAATAGTTCTCTCATTATCATCCTCTTGGCTATCATGTTATTCATTACATGATTTAGTGGAAGTTCTTGCAAATTTATGTTCCTTCAAAGGATTTTCTACAAGCTCTATCCTCTTCAAATCATCAATGGATCCATCATCAAATTCAAAAATTTGAAAAGGTGGATAGATCACCAAACCCTTGACTCTGATGTAGGGTGTATTGGATGCTTGGATATCCTCCTCATGCAAGGGTGTGCTATCATCACAATGTGTTTGAACAAGAGGAAGTACATTATCTTCAATAGAATCTTCACCACGATTTTCACCATGGAGATCTTCTATATGAATAAATGCAACATTGTCTTCAAGGATTTCATCACTAGGCTTATTGTTTGGATCTACAACTTATGTATAAGTGGATCATGGGATGAAAGAGAAAGTTGGTCATCCTCATGAAACTCATTTCCAAGGTTTACCTAGGATGATTTTAGGTACCTCTCTACAATGGTGATTAATGAGTTTAGTGAATTATATTTATATTTGGTTTTATAAAATAGGATATTAGAAGGATAAATTGTGTATGCAAGCACCAAATCATCAATCTCTCTTCTCATTCTATGAAAAATATCAATCATAACATATTTCGTGTGTGATCCTTCAACATAACCAAGATCCCAAACCTTGCAAAATGCTTTGATTAAACCTAAAAGAGAAGATATCTCCTTYGTAATACAATCATAAAACCATTCCAMTGCATCATCTTCCAAGGTCATTAGAAATATCTTCATCATGACATCCTCATTGGCAACATTAATATATGGAATGGGTTCAATGAAAGATGCAATATGTAGTGGAGCTGAATCAGTTTGTCCTTAGAAATTTGGAACTTGTTTTCCCTAGTTTGGATCAAAGAGCTCATTTGGATACTCTAGTATACCCAAGAAGTATAATGGGTTGAACCATCCTTCCATCAATGATTCTTCTAAAAATGCCATCTTTCTTTACTTCCAATATATTGATAAGTTGATACGAAATTTGAAAAATATATATCCATCATACCTTAGTTCAATATCAGTGGAGTTTCTAGGTGATTCTTTAAATACCTTCAAGTCTACCTCTACAAACAACAAGTTCAGTTCAGATCTTCTAGAACGTGGTTTTTTTCCTTTGTGGAGTCACCAAATGGGAATAAGACAAGAGAAATGCCTTCATCAAATTATTGTAGCCAACCACTCTCATACCATTATGATCCATAAATGGTAGGCCTATGACATCTTGTCTATCTTACCAAGACATATATTCATTGAAAAATAATAAATGTAAAATTATTTGTGATTACTTTTGACCTGAGATCAAGCTTCTCCATTGTGAATTCATTACTGATGCAGGAGCATCTCAAGCAAGCTAGCGCGGAGATAAAAGATAGCTAGAAAAGCACCCAACACAAAGTTTGAAAATGTCTTGAAACATTAATGAAGTCATCAAGTGGAGGCACACTTGTAAAATGTAATCGAACCTTGAGCAATCCGCTCTCATCCTTAGTAGGTAGAAGGCATTTATGATAGTTAATGCAAAGTAGATAGAATTTAATGTGTAGATTAGACATTTTTAGGAGCAGAGGGAAAATGAATATAGACACCCTCATTGTGTATTGTAAAATAGATTATGCCAATTGAGAGCATAGAGCATAGTAGTGAAGAACATTACCAAAAGAGAAGAACATACAGAGCTGGAACAGAGAAACTGTGTTTGAAAAACACCCATGTACACAGATTTGAGTTAATAGAAGAAGTCTTAATTCAGATTCATGGCATTGTATTTTTTTCTTGTATGGGTATGCTAAATGGTATGTTCATGGTTTTACTCTTGCTGTCATGAAATTGCTTTTATACTATGTATGAATGATTTCTTGTTGAATGTTTGAAATCTGAGAGAGAGAGAGTAAGGGAAATGAGTTTCAATTGTTTCTCTATCTGAGCAAGAGTTCCTGCAAGGAGTGCAGTCAAATTTTCCACAAGAAGTGTGTTGACAAAGGGTTCATAGGTTTGTCTCTGAAAGCTCAGATAAGATAGCTTTTGTTGTCATTCTCTCAGAAGTGCAGCTAGGCACAGGAGCCATCCAATGGGTGTGCATGCCGAGTAGAGTTCAGGTTTTGTAACCTGGATGAAGTATTGAGATATTGTTGCTGCAAGGAGTGTGCGGAGTTGAAGGGAGTTCAACACTTGGAAGTATTTGAAGGTCTTCCGCAAGGAGTGCGTGTAGGATTCTTCTTCAAGACTCGAAGTTGGAGAAATCTCAGAAGGGATAGAGTCTCCACAGTCGTCGAAGGAAGCACAAGAATTTTTGTGCATTGGAGCAGTGAGAAGGCATTTCAAGTTTGTGTCGCAGGTAGTTGAGTACCGTGGGAAGACCGCTTGGTAAAAAGTTGCAGAAGTCCTTGTGAAAGAAAGAACGGATGGTCAGAATTCTCTGTGGAGAATTCGTGAAATCCCGTGAGCCATCAGATTTTCACAGAGGAGCAGGGGAGTTATGGAAAGTATTCCCAAAGATTCAATCTTAGGAGGAGTAGAGTCGTAGATTCAAACCAACAGGAGCCGTTGGATTTAATCGTGGATTTCTATTTCGGGGTTTCGCGAGTGGAAGTCCCAAAATCTTTGCATCAGGACTCGCGAAGGTGAGAAGTCTGATCTCTCAAAGTATAAAGGGGGGGATTTCTCGAAGGTATTGTGGGTGCAGATTTCTCGAAATGGGAATAGGAGAGCCATTTCTGGGAGCTCTTTGGGCCAATGGAAGAGGAAAGATCTTGTGTACGTGGACCTTCTGACCTACGGGTTGAGGAGGGTTGCGTCAGGTTTGGTATCAGAGCACAGAAAGGTTTCTTTGCTTTCTGTAGCAGAGAAAAAGAGAATTCACAATGTCGTTGAGAAGAAGGGATAGGAAAACACCCGATCCACCAGAGGAGAGGGAAATACCGAGAAGAAGGGGTAGGCAGATGCCTAATCCAACCATGGAGAGAGAGATGCATGACTTACGTGCCAGACTTGAAGACATGGAGACAGCACAGAGGTGCACAGTCGGTGCTGGGGATCTTAGTGATTCCGAAAGTGACAATGAAGTTGAACATGAAGGGGAAGAAGTTGCAGCCAAAGATGCAGCAAACGAACGTTTGATTAGGGCTATTGCAAGAATGGGTGCAAGAGCGAAAATGGTCATTCTAGTTTATGAGGGAAATCTGGATGCAGAGGAGCTTCTAGACTGGATTAGAGCTCTGGACACATATTTTGACTATGAAGATGTCGAAGAGGACAAGAAATTCAAACATGCTGTCACGAGATTAAAGGGACATGCAACATTATGGTGGGATGAACTACAACCTGACAAATGCTACAAAGGCAAGCAGAAGATCAAAAGTTGGGATAGAATGATCATGAAGATGAAGGCGAAATTCATCCCTAGAGATTACCAAATTACTTTGTTTCGAAGGATGCAAAACTTGAGACATAAGTTGATGACAGTGAAAGAATACACTGAAGAATTCTACAGGCTGAACATCAGGGCAGGTCATTGGGAAAATGATGATGAAAAGGTTGCCAGATACATGAATGGCCTAAGATATGACATTCAAGATGAGATGAGCATGATAACCATCCGAACGGTGGAAGATGCTTATCATATGGCTCTAAAAGCGGAGGATAATCTAAGCCGAAAGTAGGGTCAAAGAGGCCGAGGCAGAAGTCAGCCCAAAGGCAAATCAGTTTCCCAGGATAAAAATCAGAAACCCAAGGAGGATTGGAAGAAACCTCAGACTCGAACTGAGAGAGGTGGAAGCTCACAGCAATGGAAATATGTTGAATAGAGAGGGCAACATACCGAACAGAGAGGAGATTATGCTGACAATAATATTTTTCCTCATACCAGAGGTAGAGGAAGAGGAAGAGGTGGAGTGATAATATGCTTCACATGCGGAAAGGTTGGGCACAAGTCTTATGAGTGTCCAGAAAAAAAAGAAAGAAGGAGGTGAGACTTACATCGCCGAAGTACAGAGGCAAAATATTGAGGCAGAATATGCTGAAGGCAGAATATCGCTGATGATGCGAAAATCTATTTTGACACCAGAGAAAGAGGTGGAGAGTTCATTCCAAAGAAATAGACTTTTTTTGACTGCTTGCAAGACCAAGGACAGGGTATGCAAGGTCATTGTGGACAGCGGTAGCACCGATAATATCGTTTCTACAGAGATGGTAGAAAAGATGGAGTTGGAGATGATTGATCATCCAAGCCCATACAGAGTTTTGTGGCTACAAAAAGGACATCAGGTAACTGTCACTAAACAGTGTTTAGTTGAATTTAAGATAGGAGGATATAATGATTAGATACTTTGTGATGTTATTCCCATGGAAGTTTGTCATCTATTGCTGGATAGACCGTGGCAATATGACAGGAATGTGATTCATGATGGGAGAATGAACACATACACCCTAAAGAAGAACGGGAGGACTCACATGTTTCTTCCAATCAAGGATAAGGAGGTGAAACTGGAAGTAAGCAACACTATACTTCTCATGAGTGGGAAGGAACTTCTTACAGAGGTCAAGAAGAAGGAAGAACCACAATTCATTGTGGTCAGGAAACCGAAGATTGTTTTGACCAGCACAAGAGTGGATGATTTACCAGAAGAGGTTCAGGAACTACTGGAAGAGTTCACTGACATAGTAGTGGATGAACTACCTCGTTCGTTGCCATGGATTAGAAGTGTGAGTCATCATATTGATCTCATACTAGGAGCTAGTTTGCCAAACAAAGCAGCATACATATTGACACCGCAAGAGAATGAAGAGGTCAAAAGACAAGTCCAAGATTTGTTGGACAAAGGTTTGGTTAGAGAAAGCTTGAGTCCGTGTGTTGTTCTGACAGTACTCAGTCCAAAGAAAGACAGAGGCTGGAGGATGTGTACTGACTCGAGGGTGATCAACAAGATAACCATCAGGTACAGATTTCCATTGCCAAGGATGGATGATCTTATGAATTGCTTGGGTGGAGCAAAATTATTTTCAAAGATTGATTTGAAAAGCGGTTATCACCAAATTCGCATGAGAGAAGGTGATGAATGGAAGACAGCCTTCAAAACCAACGAAGGGTTGTATGAATGACTTTTTATGTCGTTTGTCTTAACAAATGCATCGAGTACCTTCATGAGGTTGTTGAACGAAGTCCTGAGGGAGTTCATCGGAAAATTTGTTATCATATATCTGGATGACATACTGATTTTCAGTAAAACAGTGGCAGAGCATATGAAACATTTGGCTACAGTGATGAGGAAGTTGAGTAGGAGAAGATGTTGATAAACATGAAGAAATCCTCATTCATGAAGACAGATCTCATTTATTTGGGTTTTGTTATTTCTGCAGATAAATTGAGGATGGATCTAGGTAAAAGTGGAGGTAATCAAGAATTGGCCATCACCGAAGAGTATATTTGAGGTGAGAAGTTTTCACAGATTGGCTAGTTTCTACCGAAAGTTCATTAGAAATTTCAGTGGAATTAGTGCACCGATGATGGACACGGTGAAAAAGAGACATAAATATTTTCATTGGACAGAAGAAGCTAAGAAGAGTTTTAATCTGTTGAAGAGGAAGATCACAGAACAACCAATTTTGGTGTTGCCGGATTTCCAAAGGACATTTCAAGTGAAATGTGATGCAAGTGGATTTGCAATAGGGGCAGTCTTGAGTCAAGAAGACAGGCCGATAGCATACTTCAGTGAGAAGCTGAATGAAGTGAAAGCGAAGTACTCCACTTATGATAAGGAATTCTATGCTATTATACAGGCATTGAAGAAATGGAGACATTACTTGATCTCGAAGGAGTTTGTCTTATACAGTGACAATCATGCATTGCAGTTTGTGACTCAACAGGAGAAGTTGAATCAGAGACATGTTAAATGGGTTGAATATATGCAGAACCTTACTTTTGTGATTAAACATATTTCTGGTACTGCTAAAAAAGTTGTTGATTCTTTGAGCAGGAAGTGTTTGCTATTGCAGGAGTTCAGAGTCAAAACATTGGGTTTTGATGATCTCAAGGACATGTACAGAGATGATCCATATTTTAAGGAGGTGTATGAAGCAGCTGAGAATCCAATTCTCAGAGATAGAAGCCAATGGACATAATACATGATCTAGGAATGATTATTGTTTAAAGGTAATCATCTTTGTATTCCAAAATGATCCATGAGAGAGAATTTGTTGAAGGAGAAACACAGTGGAGGATTGGTTGGGCACTTTGGTCACGAAAAGACGTTCACAAAGTTGAGCAATTCATGTTTTTGGCCAGGAATGCGAGAAGACATCAAAAGGTTCATGGACAGATGCAGAATTTTCCAGCATTCGAAGGGAAAGAGGCAGAATGCAGGATTTTATCAACCGTTACCCATACCTGAGAACCCGTGGGATGCAGTCAGCATGGATTTCATATTGGGGTTGCCAAGAACACAAAGAGGGTTTGACTCAATATTTGTGGTGGTGGATAGATTTTCCAAGATGGAACACTTCATTCCATGTCAGAAGACCAGTGACGCAACTCACATTGCGAATCTGTTTTTCAAAGAATTCATTCGGCTTCACGGCTTACCAAGGAGCATAGTTTCGGATCGAGACACTAAGTTTGTAGGACACTTTTGGAGGGACTTATGGAAGAACCTAGGAAATAACTTATCATTTATTTTGTATTATCATCCTCAGATGGATGGACAGACAGAAATAATGAGAAGAAGTCTGGGAGACTTGCTGAGGAGCCTGGTAACAGAACACCATATCCAGTG
This sequence comes from Picea glauca, assembly GCA_000966675.3. Taxonomy (NCBI): domain Eukaryota; kingdom Viridiplantae; phylum Streptophyta; class Pinopsida; order Pinales; family Pinaceae; genus Picea; species Picea glauca. The sequence continues at coordinate 260,727 of JZKD02S2237447.1, read as the reverse complement.
GGACAACATATTACCACAGGTGGAATTTGATTATAATGACTTAGTTAACAAAAAAACAGGGCAAAGTCCATTTCAGATTATCTATGGCATGCAGCCGAGAGGAAATTTTGAGCTGAGAGATTCAGAACAAACTACGATTAGGAGTGCTAGTGCAGAAGATTTCATAGAGGCGATGAAGGAACTTCACAGCCAAGTGAAGGAGCGATTGCAGAGTTCGAGCCAGGAATATAAGTGCAGAGAAAATCAACACAAGAGACAACTTCAATTTGAGGTTGGTGATTTTATTCTGGCACATTTGAGAAAGGAAAAGTTCCCGAGAGGAACATATAATAAACTGAAGATGAAGAAAATCGGACCATGTAAGGTCTTGAAGAAATTTGGGGCAAATGCTTACGAAATTGAATTACCCGATGGGGTCGGAATTTCTCCGATATTCAATATCTCAGATTTGTACCCATATAAAGCTGAGGAAGCAAGGATAGGAAATGAATAGCCAAAGGTCCAGTGGACAAAATAGATATCAGTTGTAGAAAAGCCGCAAATAGAGCGCTTACTGAACAAAAGGGTTGGCAAGAAGACCAGACGAAAGCAATACTTTGAATATTTGGTCAAGTGGAAGGGCCATCCAGTTGAAGATGCTAGCTGGGAGAACGAAGCAGAAATCTATAGGTACGGACACACCGTATGTGAGCTAATGGACAGGAGCCCATGAAAATTTTCAAGCAAGGGAGTATGATGCAGGAGCATCTCAAGCGAGCCAGCGCGGAGATAAAAGACAGCTGGAAAATCGCCCAGCGCAAATTTTGAAAATGTCTTGAAACATTAATGAAGTCATCAAGTGGAGGCACACTTGTAAAATGTAATCGGACCTTGAGCGATCCGCTCTCGTCCTTAGTAGGTAGAAGGAATTTATGATAGTTAATGCAAATTAGATAGAATTTAATGTGTAGATTAGACAGTTTTAGGAGCAGAGGGAAAACGAATATAGACACCCTCATTGTGTATTGTAAAATAGATTATGCCAATTGAGAGCATAGAGCATAGTAGTGAAGAACATTACCAAAAGAGAAGAACATACAGAGCTGGAACAGAAAAACTGTGTTTGAAAAACACCCATGTATAGAGATTTGAGTTAATAGAAGAAGTCTTAATTCAGATTCATGGCGTTGTATTTTTTTCTTGTATGGGTATGCTAAATGGTATGTTCACGGTTTTATTCTTTCTATCATGCAATTGCTTTTATGCTATGTATGAATGATTTCTTGTTGAATGTTTGAAATCTGAGAGAGAGAGAGAGAGAGTAAGGGAAATGAGTTTCAATTATTTCTCTATCTGAGCAAGAGTTCCTGCAAGGAGTGCAGTCAAATTGTCCACAAGGAGTGCGTTGACAAAGGGTTCAGAGGTTTGTCTCTAAAATCTCAGATAATATAGCTTTTGTTCTCATTCTTTTAGAAGTGCATCTAGGCACAGGAGCTATGCAAGGTGTGCGTGGGTTGAGTAGAGTTTAGGTTTTGTAACCTGGATGAAGTATTGAGAGACTGTTGTTGCAAGGAGTGCGCAGAGTTGAAGGGAGTTCAACACTTGGAAGTGTTTGAAGGTCTGCCGCAAGGAGTGTGTGCAGGAGTCTTCTTCAAGACTCAGAGTTGGAGAAAGCTTAGAAGGAATAGAATCTCTGCAATTGTTGAAGGAAGCACAGGAAGTTTTGTGCATTGGAGCAGTGAGAAGGCGTTGCAAGTTTTTGTCACAGGTAGTTGAGTACCGTGGGAAGACCGCTTGGTAAAAAGTTGCAAAAGTCCTTGTGAAAGAAAGAATGGGTGGTCGAAATTCTCTGTGGAGAATTCGTGAAATCTCGTGAACCGTCATATTTTCATGGAGGAGTAGGGGAGTTATGGCGATTATTCCCAAAGATTCAAGCTCATGAGGAGTAGAGTCATAGATTCAAACCAACAGGAGCCGTTGGATTTAATCGTGGATTTCTATTTTGGGGTTTCGCAAGTGGAAGTCCCAAAATATTTGCATCAAGACTCGCAGAATCATGAAGCGCGAAGTCTCGAGGATGAGAGGATTGTGTGGGCCACAGAATCAGCAAGGTGGACAGGTGGCACACTATCGACAAGGGAGTAAATTTCGTTGACTATTTTGGGGTTTCGTGGGGTGAAGTCCCGAAATATTTGTATCACGATTCACAAAATCACAAAGTTCGAAGTCTCAATGGAATGAAGGGTTGTTGAAAGTTCAACCTTGTGAGCACATCAAAGTTTCAGTAAATCGGGGTTCAGGAGTCGAGGGGATGAGTTGCTTGACATCGCATTTCCCGAAATCGCGATAAGGAGAAATCTGAAATAGAGAAAGAAAGGGTCAAGTGTTGATTGTTTTTAGGTTTCAGAGATTGAGAGACAAGGCGCTTGACCATCGGATTCGCGAATGTGTGAATTTCGATCTCCCGAAGTATAAAGGGGGGAATTTCTCGAAGGTATTGTGGGTGCAGATTTCCTGAAAGGGGAATAGGAGAGCCATTTCCAGGAGCTCTTCGAGCCAGTGGAAGAGGAAAGATCCTATGTACATGGACCTTACGACCTGCGGGTTGAGGAAGGTTGTGTCAATTACCATGAATAAATGGCTTTGTGAAAATACGGTTTCACTTCTCGGCTTAATTGGTTGTGGTTCCAAGGCCAATTCCCAACAATATTGTAGGAAAAATACATTCTACATCAAATTTTCAAACCCAACAATTTATAATCACCCATTTACCCATTCATTACATTTAGTCAAAGAAATAAAAAATATGCATGGTGCTTTGTTCTTACCATTTCCATTGCCATTTCAATCATATTGTTGCTAACTATGGTTTCTCATAGGGGAGTGGGGGAATTTTGGCATCATATCCAGCAATGGCATCTTCATATGACAGGGGCCCAAATCATTTGGTAGAAGTGGGGCTTGTTGCAGGGATGGAGGTGACTAGGGGTTGTTCCCCTACTACATGATGCTCTGACAACTCTTTAGATAAGATGATGGGTTGATCATCTCTTTGAAGGTATTTATTTTCTACAACATCGACCAATAATTTATTTCCTTATACCTTTCAACCAACTTATTGAAAAGCATATCCATGGGATTATTTGATAGGCTCGCAAAGTGTCATCAAGTTTCTTCCTTCTTTCCATGCAATGTTGAAGAAGAAATCCTTGTCGTAGACTTCTTCAAGAGCCTACTCACAATCTCAAAATCCTACAAAATGCTTTGATGAAACTTGAAATTGTTTAAGGGAATGTGTTTCACCTTATTTTTAAGGTCATGGTGTAGCCTATAATTTGGTGGGTGGTGTGTTCTTGTCATGGGTTTTTTATATGTATTATCAACTATGATATATGGTTGTGGTTATATTGGTTGTTGTGGTGCACTATGGAGTTTCCTATATATGGTCTCTAATATGGTGATTGGTCGTGCTTTTCTTAGAGATCGTGGTGTACTATAGAATTTAGTGGGCCATGAATTGTGCTCATTGTGGCATAGCCTAAAATTTTATGGGTGCTCTATGTTTCCCATGGGTTTCATGCTTATGGTCTCGATTATGGTTTTTTGTTGTGGTTGTCTTGGAGATCACGGTGCACTCTGGAATTTGGTTGTTGTTCCATGTTTTTTATTCCTCTCTTGGGTTTGGTCTCGATTATGGTTTTTTTGTAGTGGTTTTCGATGTGTGGTAAAACATTTCATGGAGGAGGGTTGTCTTTCCATAGGATTGTGGGTAGTTTCATTGCTACCTCTTGCATACACTGGTAGATTGGCTAGAATTGTTGGTATTTTCCACATAGAAAGGGATGTTTTTTCCTTGTGACAGTGTTCTTCAAATTGGATTTTTCCATATGTGTTTTCTTTTCGAGTTGGTCTTTAGCACATAGAAAAGTATGTGTTTTCCTTGTTAACATGTTTTTTGGTTTGGATATATCCTTGTGTGTTTTCTTTTTGTATGTGATATGGGTTTCATGTTGTTATGTCCCATGTTCAACCATAGGTTTCTTTGATTCCTGCAAAACTTTTGTTTTTTCCCTATAGTATTGGGGTTTAGGATGGCCTTGTGGGAGTTGACAATGCAACACATGGGGGTTTGCAAAAATTAGAGGCTTTTTGTGTCGTGTGGTTCCTCTTCCTTGAGTAGAGGGTGCCTAGTTGGGTTATCCTAGTCTATTATTTATATTTTTCTATACCATTTCTAGAAGTTATGGCATTGCTCAAGTTCA